>MU106887.1:9285-78679 GCA_012274485.2 Sinapis alba | reverse complement strand
ATGATGATTCTTTTTCTTTTCCTCACAGATCAGCATGACAAATAATCGAATATCTGTATAATTTGGTATCTTGAGATTTTTATTTTTTAATTTTGGTTTAATTAATCTTTTATAGGACTTTTCGATATGGTTTATTTTATATCATTGCCGCCACTATAAAACGTACTGCAGGCTGCACCTATTGATCTCCAAAGGCCTAGAACAATATACACTGGTTGGCGTTATAACAAACTAAAACCATTAACGTGATTAAATGCTTGAATATAAAAAAAATCAACGTGACTATCGTGAACGTAATTGGGATGTACTCACCATAAAAGACTATCTATATTAGGTGAGAGCGAAAATAATTCCAGAATATGTTGCTAGTTTATAAGAGTTAATTTTGTCACATGAGATATAAGAGTGCACATCAATATACTAATGTTTTACACGCCAAATAATCCTTGATTTAGTATGTATACGTTTTAGCCATTGATCGTTTAAAATTCAAGTATGTCGTTGTTTTAAATCATCAACTAGAATTTGTTAAGGCTAACTGTCATCTTTAGTTAGAATTTTGGAATTAATATTTATTCAAGAAATTGGGTCGTCCAAGTTCGTTTGAATGTTTTTTAAGTGGTAGTCAATATAGTCCGCTCTTGACGCAAACATGGCACGCTCCAGGTTTTTGACCAGTATAAATAATCAATTGAGAATTTTAAAACAAATCTGAAAATGATTGAATGTGATTACGGTGAGCTTTCTGTTGGATAATTCGCTTGTTATTAGATAAACATGAAAATGAAATTTAGAATAGGAAAATAAAGTTTTTTATTAGATTAAGTTTATGTTTTTCATATTCTACATGTTAAAGAAAATTGTTTTTCATATAAATATCGGTCTAATGGAGATATATTTCATAAGATCTAAGAGAAAAACATTGAAAGCTTTTGTTTTGAGTAGTTTCAAAAGCTAATAAGAAAAATTGTTCTTATAATTCTTTGTGTCTCTAGAGATTTGAATTGGTATCAGAGCCTTAGGTTGGAGACTCGAACTAAGCTTAAGTTGAAGCTAAGATTTTGGTGCTTGTGAACAAGAGATCGCGTAAGTAAGACGACAGACGTGACTAGGGCTCCAAGCACGAAGGACTTTGGATCCGCATCCATCCAATGTCCTATGTTATCATCAACAAAATACACAGTTTGGTCTATGAGGATGAAGGTATTATTTTGTGTTCATGAGGTATGGGACACGATATAACCGGGTTCGGATGATCAAAAGAAGAACGATGTGGCGATAGCTCTTTTGTTTCAATCTATCCCTGAAATATTGATTCTCCAGGTGGGAGAACAAACCGCATCAAAGGACATCTAGAAAGCCATCAAGTCACGACAATTTGGAGCTGATCGTGTAAGGGAGGCGAGACTTCAGACATTGATGACAGAGTTTGATAGGTTGAAGATGGATGATAACGATACTGTCGATGACTTTGCGGGCAAGATATCAGGTTTATCATCCAAAGCAGACTCTTTGGATGTACTTGTATCTTGGAAGACCCTTCAAGAACTTCTTAACCATCTTGGATTCTTCTATGTTTTCTCCCAACGAGTCACAAGATATTAGGTTTATCATCCAAAGCAGACTCGTTGGGAGAAAACATATAAGAATCCAAGATGGTTAAGAAGTTCTTGAAGGGTCTTCCAAGACACAAGTACATCCAGATCGTCGCATCACTTGAGCAATTCCTAGACCTCAACTCTACAGGTTTCAAGGACATAGTTGAAAGGCTTAAGGCGTACGAGGAGCGTGTAGGTGAAGAAACTCAGAAAAAGACCAAAAGAAGCTTATGTTTGCAAAAACGACCATCATAGTCAGAGGGGCTATGAAAGTTTTCGTGGTAGAGGTAGAGGATGGAATGGTAGAGACAGAGGTCGAGGTAGATCACACAACCAAAACCATGTGTCACACACTGAAGACAAAAACTCAAAGACGTATATTACATACCTGATCTGAAGCATAACATATTGTGTCTTGGACAAGCAACATAAAATTGATATAAGGTTAACATGAAAGAAGTCTACTTAACACTCACAGATTCGCATGGAATGTTGCTAATACGTGTTACAAGATCGCCAAACCGTCTCCACAAGACCCCTATGGAGATAAGCTACCCGGAATGTTTACATGTCAGAGATGATGATGTTACATGGAGGTGGCATGCTCGACTAGGACATATAAGTTATGGAGTGATGAACAACATGGTAAAGAAGAAGATGGTTGTAGGAATGCCGAGTGTAACACACGAAGAACGCGTGTGTGACACATTTCTAGCAGGGAAACAAATTAGACATTCATTCCCAACTAAAACCATGTTTCGTGCGACAAAGCCATTAGAGTTATTGTATGGAGATTTGTGTGGACCAATCACACCACCACCGCGAGCAAATAATTATGTATTTGTCCTGATTGATGACTTCTCTAGGTATATGTTGGTTATACTTATGAAAGAGAAGAGTGAGGCATTCAATCAACTCAAAAGGTTTAAGGAGAGTGTAGAGAAGCAATCTGGGTCGACTATTAAAACCTTTCGCACCGATAGAGGAGGAGAGTTTACCTCAGCTGAGTTCAATCTATTTTGTGAAGAGAATGAAGTGAAAAGGCACCTAACCACGCCTTACACACGTCTGTAAAACGGTGTTGTAGAGAGAAGAAACTGAACTTTAATGAGAATGACAAGAAGTATGTTGAAAGCAATGAAGATACCGAACTACTTATGGGGAGAAGCTGTACGACATTCAACTTACCTCATCAATAGAGTTCCTACAAAAGCTTTAAAGGATCAAATGCCATACGAGTGTGTCACATCGAGGAAACCTAATTTCGAGCATTTGAGGATATTCGGCTGTGTGTAGCACACACAAAGATATGTGTGACTCCCCTGAAGAAGCTAAATGAGAGATCAAAATGTGTGATCAATCTTGGAACTGAGCCGGATTCCAAAACTTATACACTCTATGATCCAGTTACAGGGAAAGTGATGATGAGTAGAGATGTGATTTTCGAAGAGAATAAATTTTAGGATTGGTCGGCTACAACAAACCAAGAGGATTGTGAATCAAGTATGCTTAATCTTCCATATGAGGGTGATATAGAAGAAGGTAATGATCAAGGTGGTGATCATGAACAGGAAGCTATAAACCAAGATGAGGAAGAAAAAGAAGATACTGATCACAATACAAACCAAGACGGTGGAAATCAACTGTTGGTGACTAGACACAGCCGGACCATAACAAAACCAAAGTATCTCGATGACTATGTGTTACTTGCGGATCAAAAAAGTGTAATGTTGTTGCTCAGAGTGGATGGCGAGCCAGAGAACTATCTTGAAACTGAACACATACGAGAATGGGTTGAAGCAATGGTGGCCGAGATGGAGTCTATCACAAGAAACAAGACGTGTGAGCTTGTGGATAGATCAGCTGGAGCAAAACCAATAGGGTTAAAGTGGATCTACAAGATAAAGAGAAAGGTGGATGGTACAGTGAGTAAGTATAAGGTGAGGTTTGTGGCAAAAGGCTATGTACAAAGACAAGGAATAGATTTTGATGAAGTGTTTGCACCCGTGACAAATCTCAAAACTATTAGGCTCTTGATAGCCCTCGCAGCAACCAATGGTTGGGAGATACATCACATGGACGTGAAGACTGCTTTTTTGAATGGAGATCTGAAGGAGTTAGTGTATGTAATTCAACCCAAAGGTTTTGAGAAGAAAGAAGAAGAGAATCGAGTCTATGTGTTACACAAAGCTTTGTATGGGTTACGCCAATTACCAAGAGCTATGAATATTAAACTCGATTAGGTTTTGAAGGAGATGAGATTTGAGAAGTGCACGAAGGAACCATCAGTGTATCGCAAGACTGAAGGAGGAGACATCTTGATCATAGCCATCTACGTTGATAATCTATTTGTTACAGAAACTTCTCTTAAAGTGATTAAGCGTTTCAAGGCGGAGATGTCAAAAAAGTTCGAGATGTCAAATCTAAGAAAGATAATGTATTACCTTGGCATTGAGGTGATTCAAGGAGCACACATAATCAGAATAAAAAAAGGAAGGTATGTTCAAGGAATCATGTGTGATACAAAGATAGAGGCGTGTAACGCAACTCAAGTTCCAATGGATTGGAACTTGAAAATCTCAAAAGCTGAAGATGAACCAGAGATAGATGCTACAGAGTTCATAAGAACCATAGGATGTTTGAGGTATCTGCTTCACACACGACCCGACTTGTGTTACGCAGTGGATGTTCTAAGCAGATACATGCACAATCCGAGAGACTCTCATGGACAAGCCAGCAAGCACATATTGCGGTATGAAAAAGGAACAACAAACTTCGGTCTATTCTTCAAGAGAAATGGGTCAAGGAGTGTCGTTGGTTACACTGACAGCAGTCACAACATTGATCTGGATGACGGGAGAAGCACGTCAGAACATGCATTCTACTACGGTTCATCATTGATCACTTGGACGTCGCAGAAGTAGCAAATAGTTGCATTGTCATCATGTGAAGCAGAGTTCATGGCAGCAACAGAAGCAGCGAAGCAAGTTATATGGATCAAGGACTTGTTAAGTGAGATACTAAGTGAAGAAGGTAAGCGAGTCACACTTAGAATCGACAACAAATCAGCCATTGCTCTAACAAAAAATCTAGTTTTTCCATAGAAGGAGTAAGCATGTACTCAAAAGTATCACTTCATTCGTGAGTGTGTGGAGAATGGGCAAATCGAAGTAAAGCATGAGAATGGGCAAATCGAAGTAAATTAGATATTTAATATGTTAAGAGATAAATATAAAAAAGAAATTTAGAATAAAAAAAAATATTTTTTTATTAAATTAAGTTTATATTTTTCATATCCCACATATTAAAAAGAATAATCTTTTATATAAATATAAGTCTAATAAAAATGAGTTTCATAAAAATCGAAGAAAAAACGTTTAAAGCTTTTGTTTTAAGTAATTTTAACAACTAATAAGAAAAATTGTTCATATAATATTGGACAATTCTCTTAAATAACCCTTTTTAAGTTTTTGTCACAAAAATAGTTCTAAAAAAATAAAATGACCAAAATAGCATTTTTCTTTTTTTGAAATTTTCAATTTTTTTGTTTTTTTTTTGAAATTTGAAACCTTATCCCCAAACCCTCCATTTAACTCTAAACCCTAAAGTCTAAATTAGTTAACCCTAAAGGTATAAATGCACATAAATGAAAAATTTAACTTCTAAAAAAACTATTTTAATCATTTTCTTTCTTAAAAACTATTTTTGTGAAGAACAAACTAAAATGAGCTATTTAAGAGAATTTCTCTATAATATTTGACTTTTTTTCCATCGCAGCATTTATTGAACGTACCGAAGGTGTATCTCTCGGACACGCTGGCTTCAGAGACGCTGCTTTTGTCTTTATTGTTATAACATGGGCTAAACACACAAACTTTGACCAATGAATTCAATCATTATTGTTTTTGCTTGCCAAAGGTTTTTTATCAAATTAATAGTATAATAAACATGTACAAAGTTTTTTTAAAAAGGTTCATATTGTTTAATTGCTAATGTGAGTCCTAGCAAGAGTTGAAGGTTACAGGTGCCAATTTTGGTTTTACCAAACGAGCTGTGGACCTAGTGGTAAAAAATGTATAGTAGATACTCTACCACTCAAATCCAATTTTTGGTGGGAATAACTATTTAAAATGATAAGTTCTCGGCAAAAAATGTAAAATTAAATTTTTATTCACACAAAAAAGCTTTTGAAAAAGACCAATACAAGCATTGATTTAAGGAGTGTACTAGATTTTAACCCGCACATCTGTGCGGATATTTTTCTATTTTATAAATGTATTTGATATTATTAAAATATTTAAATATATAATTTCATTTTAGTTATATATTGTATAATTTTATAATATTATTGTTTATATTTCTTTTTCAGCATTATTAATATATAATAATTTGGTTAAAACATTTTACTTTGTTATTAATTTTTACGTACTAATATTTTGTTCGACTTATTTACAATAAAATTACAATATGAAATAATCAAATAGAGAACCTCTATCAAAATATATTTTTCCTTTAATTTATATACTTTGCATATAACATATATATATATATATATAATTTATATTATAGCAAACAAATATGTTTAATATAATTTATAATTATATGTTGTGTTTAAGAAAATAGGCTTTAACATATATAATTTTAGTATTTTACAGTATTTATAAGTAAAAGTATTATTTTGTTTAAATAATATAGCTCTATTGTTTTAGTAAATTTTATACATAGTAATATCTAACATATTGTTTTATTAAATTTTATTGATAGAGTATATTTTTGGATGTTATGATATTAAGTTTTATGTTTTTTTAAAAAAAATTAAGACTTCAAAATATTAGATTGCTTTAATTTTTACAACATATATAGTTAGTTTTTTCGTAGTGCATTTCAGAAAGTTATTCTTTATTATCTATGATTTTTTATTTTATAAAATTTGAGATATTATCATTTTGAGTTTAAATATTTATTTTCAAAATTTTATATTTTGTCAAGAAAACTTTAGAAAATTATCCAATTACTTTGAGTTTGGAACAATACATGAATTTTGAATTTGTTTTTGTTAATACATTAATATATTATTTTATAAAATATTTTTTATTTTGGTAATATTTTTTTAATATTTTTAATCGGTTTTCTTATAATTAAAATAAAATAAATTTATAATTTAAATTTGATTGGTCATTAATATTTTAAATGAATTACTAAAATTTCATAATTTACTAATAACATATTTTTTTAAATAGTACATGAACCAAAGGTTGTTATATACTATTATTTTTTGTATATAAACATTTTAAACAATATATTTCTGAGAGTTTCAAAATAATTAAAATACAATCTATAGTTGTAGATAGAAAAGTTTAACATGTGTTACTACGTTTATTTTTGTATAAAAGTATTATATAGTTTAAGAATTTTAACCCATTATAGTGATGAGTGATAATTTATTAAGTGAAAGAATCAAAATTATAAATTTTATTAATTCACTTATTAAATATTATTTTCATATTTTATTTATATGGCATTGCTATCTTTATATAATACAAAATATAATTATAGAATTTATAAAACAAATAGTATAGAATTTTTATTTTGTTTTTATAATAAAATTTTAGTTAACATATATATAATAATAATATTATATTACTAATTATGAAATTTATTAATGTATTATTTAAAAAAAAAATATTTAGTTTTTAAGTAATATTTTGTTAGATTCTTTCTCAACAGATTTTATTATAAATTAAAAAAAAAAAAAAACAAATTTATAGTTGTTTCATTATTAATATAAATAATTATTATGTCATTAAGTAATTAATCAAGTGGTCCTACTAAGACTTGTTTATAGTAGATAAAAATAGGACTCTATTTTAATAGAGTAGATAGTAGACACTCTGCCATTTAAATTTAATTCTTAGTAGAAATTATTATTTATAATGCTTGAATTCAACCAAATTTTTATTCACAGAAAAAAGCTTTTGCAAAGAAAAGTACAAGCATTGATCTAAACCAGATTAAATCGGATGTTAAACCTACACCACTAACCCACTGGACCACGGACAAACATTTCCGTTCAATCATTATTGTTTTGTATAACAAATAACTTTGTTAACTGTACTGTTCTTTGGCACATGCAGTTACAGTTTTGCTACATAATTTGGAAGCAAAGGAACAGTGTGCTCCACAACCAGGTACAGATGCAGCCCTCAGCAATCTTCAAAGTGATCGATATAGAGGTCAAGAACATAATCTGGGGAAGGCGGCACCAACGCCTGTTTATGTCACTTATTTCACTTAGGGGCGAAGCTAAACCATTTAATTTATAGGTGCACCTTTGGTAATAAAAATAAAAAAGTGCATATAAAAGGGATCGAATGTGGGAAATTATGGGTGCACAAACTACATTTTACCATATAAACTGACAAACTTTTGATGTCTTTATATACGTACAGAATATGGAAATTTAAAATAATTATGGATGCACTTACCTCCATATCCTACAGCCTAGCTTCGCCACTGTAGTTTGTATCAGTGCCGAGCCACAAATTTTTGTACTTGGAGTTAGAATTCTATTTTCAAAAACATAATTTATAAACCATCAAAAAACTATAAACCTACTCTACGACTCATAGTTTCAAACTTATTTATCTTTCATTTATTACATTTTCAAAAAAAAAAAATCCGATAAAACAAATAAAATAACTATTTAGAAACTGATCACCAATGTGATTTTATAATATTATTTTGATAATTTTCATTCATCTCTAAAAATTATCAACTGTTAAAAAGATTTTTATTTTCAGATTCAAAAACTTATTATCCATTAGTTATCTGATAATTTTTTTTAAAATAGTCTACTTCTAGATATAAAATACTTATTTATTAATTATTTAAAAATTATAAGCAAAAATAAATATATCATATTATTGTATATTTTAATTCAACAATATAAAATTCTAAGTGTAACTAGTATATTACATAAAGTAAATAAATGAACACGTAATTAGTTTATATATATATAAATACATTGAAAACATAATTTTTTAAAAAAATCATAATATAAATTTTATAAATAATATTTTTTAAAATAACATAAATTTAAAAATAAATAAATTTATATTTCAGTCTTAATTTTTAACTCGTATTTAAATGATCATTTGTTAAATACAAATAATATAATTACTAAAGTCTAAAACTAGTAATACTAAAAATATAAATATAATAATATAAAATATTTTTGCTTATTACATTTGATATTGCCATAGGACATCTATATAAATAAACTAAAACATACTCTTTTTTTCTTAAGCTACATCATCAAATCCCTTTCACCAAAAATTAACACCTAATATAAAAATATTTTTTTATTAAATCTCACAACTCATTTATTTTTTATTATTTAAATTTAGTATATTAAAATAATATATAATAGTGCATAAGTATTTCTACAATAAAAATGTATTTTAAATTGACATGGATAGTAACTTGTAAAATTATAAAAAATGTATTCACAGTTTCAACAAAATGAAATATATTTTACTTATACTAATATATTTATATTTTAATATTATAAACACTAAAATTTCCTAAAACTATAATTTCGGTTAAAAAACACATACATAAAACCTACATCATTTTAAAATTTAATCAGAATAATATAAATATATATTAATTTGAAATGAATATGAAATGTCATTATCTTTTTTATAATTTAGATGTAGATGAATAAATTGAAAGGAATATAAAAATGTATTTGTTATTTTTATCACTAACTAAAAATATGGGTGAATTCTAACTTTTAAATATTTAAGCATTGTTTATAGAAATTTATAAACCCAAAAAAAAAACTAAATACTAAAAGCATAAAGTGGTATCTAATTTAGTGTATTTCAAATAATTTCTCAATTTATACTTCATATGTTCCTTTATATTTATATGTGGAAAATTTCAATTTTACTACAAATTGGATACCACTTTTCAGATTTACCCTTAAACAATAATCATTTTCATAAATACATATGTGATAAAAAAAAAAACTAAATTAACCCTTATAAATCATTTAAAAATATTTAAGAATAATAAGTAGGGTTTTCCTCCCTCTAGTTTTCTCTCTCAAGTACTCCGCCTAGTATTGCCGTCTCTTGCAGTGGTCGACGACTTTGTTTGTTTCCGGTCACCGCGGGCTGTTGTTTTAACGCGTCTATTTTGCCTTGACCCTTGGATGCTTCTCTCCTCGTCTCGTCTCCTTGCTTGGTGCTCTGGGACCGTTGGTTCTTCTCCAACGGTTCTGAAGGAAATAAGAGGCGTCTTTGTTCTCCTCGGATCTCCGGCGAGGTGCGATAAGCAAGGCTCATATCAGGGGCCTTGGATCTATCTTTAATTGCTGATTGCGCTCGAATCTGGTCAGATATGAGATCCGAGACCTATGGAAAGTTTGACATGTCGCTGTCCTCCCCCTTTTCCTGCTTTGTCGTCTCGCTCCAGGCGGTTTTCTCTATCGGCTTGTTCCAAGGTCTGTTATAGAGCTTCTCCTCTCAGTCTCTGAGCGAAAGGTGGTCGTGAGGCTCACCACCGAGAACTTTGTTCCGTAGTCCAAGCAACAACAACCATGCCGTACTTACGGTGCTTGATTGGCCTCTCTTACTTGCTTCCGAAGTCGATTACTAGGGTTTTGTGGACAATCTTGATGACATCGTCTCTAGCATTGAGTCGGAGATACCAAACTACCAATTGAGTCGCCTGTTTTTAAGGAGGTTTCCCTCCTTCTGTGCTTCATTTCCTGTGATCCAATGCTCCGACATTTAGCTTTAGTCAAATCTCATTGTCTCTTCCGCATCTCTGTGTAGCTCGGCCGGATAAGGAGTTTATAGACCGCATGCGCTTCTGTAACTCGTGCTTTCATTTTCAGCGGTGTTGATTTAGGGTTACTTTTTGTTTTCTGTCGCGTTAGCCTGAGATTCGTTTGTCGACGTCCTCCTCTAGTAGTGATCTGTGGTTTTTGCATGTCGCCTCCGTCGAAGCTGCTTGGAGCCACTTTGGTGAGTTCTTGGCTGAACTTTTCTTAAGGCTATACTCTTGCTTTTTCAGGTTAGTCCAATTTGAGCAAGAAGCACACTGGACAGGGAGTTTAATTTGTTCTCGTTTGCACTAGATTTGTATATTAACTTCAAGCTCCTTTTGTTGTATGATTGGACTAATCTATAAGGTTCTTAGAAGTTTTTTTAAAAACTTTTTGCAGCTTCTAGGAATTTGAATAGCTATTACAGCAGATTGTGGTTTCAATTCTTTGTAACTGAACCGTCATTATATCAATGACATTTACAATTTAACAAAAAAAAAAGAATATTTAAGAATAATTTATAAAATATTTATATGAGTTTATAAATCTATCCCATCCCATAAATACTAAACCCTAAAAAATAATCACTAAACTGTAAACTCAAACATTAATGTATATTATTAAGTTTATTTTTGAAAAATGAGAACTAACTAACAATTTCAAGCAATTTATATTTATATACTCTTAAAATTATTTGATTTTTAGAATTTATGTATAGTTTTAATTTTTAATATATGACAATTTTAATTTTGTACTATTTATTTTCATTGGTTGGATTGATTTTAATGTAGTATTAAATAATAGTTTTAGAAAAATTCTAATCACTGTATTAATTTTTGGTGTTAAAATAACACTAAATTTGATGTTTGTTTTTCTACTTTATTATTTACTAGGGTTTAACATGTATTTCAGAGAACTTTTTTTTCATTATTTTGTATTCATTTTTAGTTTGAAAAACTTGGTTTCATATTATGTGTAAATATATTTTTTTTTTGGCTTCCTTCTTTATTTTATCATCTTTTTCGTTAACTTGTTTATTGTAAGAAAATTTTTCTCATTCTGGTTGCGCTTGAATAAATTTGTAAAAAATAATTGTTGGCTTGATTTGAATGAATCATTGTATTTTTATTATGGTATTGTAGATCTTTTAAGGGGAATTTTCCAAAACATAGCCTTAACTTAATTTTAAATATAAAAGTATATTCAAATTGAATAAAAGAGAAAAATAACTTAAAAAGATGGTGAAATTACAATATTTTTTGTGACCAAACAAAAAATTGAAATTATTTTAATGATTATAGCCCTGCAAAGTTTTATGGGGTTAGTGAAGTCTTCTAATGTATTTATTTTAAAAAAAATATATAAATTTATAAAAAAAAATTGATGGAAAATAAATTGAAATCATACAATTATAAATAATTAAAATGATATAAAATTAGATATACTAAAATTAAACTATTTTCTATATAGATGAGTGAATCTGTGTTTTATGTCATGATTATTTTTTGGTTTAGGGTTTGAGAACATATGTTAAAGTATTGTTTGTATTTTATGGTTAAATTTTAGAATTTTAATTTTTTAAAGAAAATTAAATTTGACATGTATATGTTTAGTTTTGTATATTTTAAAATATTTGTAGTGATTTAAACTTCTAACTATTTTTAATTGGATGGAAGCCCCCAACTAAAAAATTATGCTTTTAAACCTTCAACTATTAAGCCAATAATGACGTTAACCTTTCGTTAACAAAGTCGTCTTTTCTGAAAGGATACCCATCAAATTGAAACATGGCGTTTCATATAATCGTAGAAACGACACGAGATGCTTATAATCAATGTATATTTTAGTGATTTAAATCCTCAACTATTTTTAAATCGGATTGAAAAACCTCAACTAAAATTTGGTGTTTTTAAACCCTCAACTTTAAAACTTTTAATGCTTTTAATCCTCCGTAAACAAAATCATCTTTTTTGAACATGAACAGTTAAATTGGAACGCAACGTTTTGTTTAATCACAAAACGACACGAAATGCTTAAAACCCTTTTATTAATGGACATAGACAATTATGTTTCATCCATAAATAAAAAATTAGGATGTTTCTTCCTTTTCAAGAACCATTGAAGGTGAAATACGGTTGGAATGTTAAGTAATCTAGGTTATCAATCTCTTTACACTCAAAATTTTACCTAAAATTTATTAAAAGGTGAATATGAGAAAAATGAATTAGGATTAGAAACAACATAGCTATTTATATCTCTAATCTCTTAGAACTTGAAAAAACAAAGCTTTATATCAATTTTTCATTTTTGTCTCATGCTTTTCACACTACTTTAGCTTGTTTTGCAAGTTTTTCATTTCATAGTTCTTATATTTCACTTCTTTAAAGTTGGATCTCCAAATTTTAAATATGTATTTTTGTGTATTTTATATGTTAGATTATAAAAAGTTAAAGATTTAGCATAAATGACTGTTTATTTATTATTAAGCATCAAAAAAAAATTTTGAAAAAATTATCTCAGTTTGGAAGCCATTTTAACTTTTTGGATATTGAAATTTTTCAGATATGAATCAAACTTCATAGGTAGACTTCTACAGAAGACTTCTCTAAAACTCAAGAAGATTTATGGAGAAATCTTCTTGAGAAGTGTCTTTTGTTGCTAAAGTAAATTTAGAGTTTAGAAAACTTCGTGGAAAGTATTCTAGTGCATTTTATGTTAAAAGAATTCTCAAAACGTCTTCTGAACTGAATTTGTTTAACCTAATTAATTTTTTTATTCTTATATAAAGAAAATTTACATATTTTCTGTCTTCCTCTCAAATAGCTGCAACAAAATGTAATATTTTTCACTCTAAAATTTTTCATTCTCTATAATCTCTTTGTACTTAAAAACACTAAACTTTATATCAGTTTGTCATATGCTATCTCATATATTTCTCACTATTTTATCTTGTTTTGCAAGTTTTTCATTCATGGTTTTCATCTTCCACTCATTTAAATATAGATCTATAAATTTTGGATATGTAGTTTTGTGTTTTTATATGTTATATTCAAAAAATCTATAGATTTAACCTAATGTGATGTTTTATTTATTATTTAAGAATAAAAATTTTTATTTTTAAATTTTCTATGTTTCGAAGTCATTTTAACGTTTAAGATATGCAGATTTTTTGGATCTAAGAACAAGCAGATTTCTCGGAACACTTCTCAAGCAGGTTTTACGGAAGACTTCACGCGAGTTAAGCATGAAATAAAAATTTAAGCGAAAAAAATAAATTTTAAGTGAAACTTGACCACGACTTTCAAATTTTCTTGGAAACATAAATCTAAGAAGACACATTAAACCACATGTTATTTTTAAGTTACTAAAAACTTTTGAAAGTTAAAAACATATTTTGAAGTTAATTAACACTCTTTAAAATACAAGTTTTACAAAAACTAACGGAGAAGATATTCTCTCATTAGCTAGAAACATTAATAAATATGAATATTTGTAACTTCATAATTACCAGCAACTACGAAATGAATTTCATTCAGAAGCCGTAATATTGATTAACACAAACGAAGTAATAAGATCTTAAATGTTTATTTTAAATTTGAAGAAAATGAAAGTTTAATAAACATTGACGTAAACAACTTCTACATAAGTCTTCTTCTCTTATGAGACTTATGTGGAAGTCTTCAATTGAGGTCATTTTGAAATTGCAAATTTACGAAGGAAAATTTCTTACAAAAGTTTCTGTAGAGCAGACTTTTAGAGAAGTCTTCATTTGTAAATATTAGCTTACTTTTATTTTTTTTAATTATCGATAATACAAAAGTCTTCTATGGTAAGTAGGTTAATTTTGCAATTAGCCGAAGTTTTGCAATTGACCGAAGTATTGACCAGAAGATTTCTATAGAAGTCTTTTTGATGCAGAAGTTTTATTCACGAAACATATCTGAAAAGATTTAAATATCATTTTTATGTCCGGTAAAATTATGTTTAGTTTCACTAAGTACACATAACTTCTTAATGAAATTTATCTACTCGATCTTGAATAAGAAACATGAACTAAGTAACTCCAATAAGCTTATGAATTTTGAAATAAAAAAATTGGAATTTTGGAATGAAATGAGACAAAAAGTTAGAGAAAAATGATTTGTGCGTGCAAGAAATAAGGATATGAAGATGTAAATATCAATTTTATGTGCATTTAGAGCTTGAATTATGTTGTTAATGGTGGTTGGTGTATTGATAATAATGATAATGTTGTAAATAAAAGAGAAAGATGATGATGATAGAGTAAAAAATTATTTTCAAAAATAATGATAATTTTTTGAATAACTTGAATTTTTAGGGTGAATAGGACAAACAAAAATTTCAAAAAAATATAATTTATTTTTGAATTTGACTTCAAATTTTAGGTTATATTTTCAAAAATCACATCTTTTAATCTATTTGTTTTGTTTAAAATAAACTTTACTTCTATTCTTATGTATTTTTAGATTTTTTTTTTTTTTCATTTTTTCATTGAGACTGTGCAATTATATACTTTTTATTATATTAATATTGTTATCATGATTGATCCTCTTATTTTAGTATGTATTTTTTTATATGGATTAATAACCTTCCTCTTTTGTTTATATTACTAAAACATTTTTTATTTATTTATTATAGTAGGTAACACATATGTTTACAAATTAGATGTTTATTTTGTCATTAAATTTTGTGGAAATACTTTGTTTTTACTTTCATTTTAATGTTTGTTCTATTTTAATTTTCATAAAAATTAGAATAAAATTTCTTACAAATTATGTTCATTTAAGTTCAACATTTTTTTGGTCATCAACATAAATAAACTTAGGAAGACTCTACAAACCAAGGTGGCAACTTTATATCCGTTTGAACAACAAATGATGGTTGTTTCCTGGCATTGCATGCAAGACTATCCACCATTGAATTCAGTGTTCGTTCGGAATATATGAATGAGTTGTGAGTTGTAGAAATTTCTTTTCAATATCTTTATATCTTCAAAATAACTTGCAAAAGCTGACAATTCTTCTGGTTTCAAAACCTCTTCACCAATTGAGAACAATCTATTGCAAATGTGACCTGAAATTGACGTAAATTTCTCATACATTCCATTGCCCATATAAGCGCTTCTACTTCCGAATGAAGGGGTGAGAGGCTAGATCAACACTGTCCCGAATGGCTGTCATGATCTTTCCATGACCCATTCGTTAAACACTATATGTCTGGTATGGAAGCTAAGGTTGTGACCTCTACCTCCCTATTTTGAGCAATTCTTTGTGTAATTGAAATTTGAGCCTCTGTCAAAAATAATGGTTATGTTTCTGCCAATTTAAGGGTGTCTTTGGGATCAATATCCATATTACTAAAAACTTTGTTGTTTCTTCCCTTCCAAATATACCATAAATTTCATGCAATTGATGATTTTTTATTTATGGATAAATTCTCCAATAAAGATGATCCATATTTGTAAAAAGTGATTGTGTAAGAAAAATATTTGGATTCACTGGAATCTGTGAGAGTGCCCAAACTTAAACCGTTGATGTACATTTAAAAAACACATGATTTGAAAATTCATCCATCAATTAATTATTCAAACAGTTATGGATAAAGCCAAAAACCTGTATCTTCGAACCCTAAGCACTTGAGCATATGATGTGGTGTGCATTTTGTTCTAGTAGGGTAATAAATATCCTAAACAATCAACTATCAAATTAACCATAATCTTAACACACTCTATAATACTCTTGCCAAAAGAGATAAGGTGTAGTACTTAGGGATCAAATCTACAGAGAGGAAAGGCACACAATATATTTCTTATTTCTAAAGACTAAGCTAGGTGAATATATATATATTAGTAATGAATAATCAGATTAAGGAAATATTCCTTGTCAAGAAGTAGGATGCAATATGGACATATGCTACTAATGCAAATATGGAAATATTCTAGATGTAAATATAAATGTAAATATATTAGATCTAGGTTTTCAAGCTTAATGAATTATAATGGTTATGAGGTAAGGAAATGTAAATATTCTAGAGCTCAAATGTTAACTATTTTGACCCTTTTAACTCCAACTCTCGTATGCGAGCAAAAGGAACGACCTTCGATCGACGGCTAAGGCCTGGTGTCAATCGACGGTGAAATCAAAAGAAAGTATGGGCGAGATTTGATAAGTCCACCAGACTTATTAGACCATCTCTCGCATGTATCTAACAGCCTAGCTCAACAGAATCTATTCTGGTACAGAACCTACTCTTATAGTTGTCCATTTTCTATCATCGAGATTCTAGTTAGCTACTCTAGAATGCAAGCATTAAGCACAACTCAATTGATGGATATTAACTTAACCTAACAATCCTATTTTTGGGCTAATCCATAGTTGCTATCATTCAATCCTAAATATAATTAGTAACTACTCAAACATGATATTTGTCACAGAAATCATAGATGAATATAATAGATATGAAATAAAATAAATAAAACCAAAGGAGTTCGAGGAGGACTCTGAAGAAGTCTCTCTTTTCTCTCCTAATACAAAATGAAAATAAAATGCTCGGTAAAACTTCTGTCTAACTGTCCTCTTCTTTTTCTCTATCTTTCTCAAGACATAAATATAAAAAACTTAAGTCTAGGTCAAAACTCGTCCATGGTATTTTCGTCTTTCTGACTAGGGCTTTGATCATCGATCGATGTCAAGTGTGATGCATCGATCGCTCTCGAGCTTCGATCATCGGTCGACGCCAAGTGAGCACTTCCGCTTCTTCTCTATTTTCCTTAAGAGAGCCCTTTTCCCTAATTTGTTTTTGTAAATTTATATAAATAAGAGACAAGTAACATGTTATCCGGAGGCCCCCTTTTTTCTACAAGTTAGAAATTTGGGTGATTTTGGATTGGAAGACCTAAATAATTAGATAAGTGTTCCAGTTCTAGTATCTGTCTTTAGGTAGAAAGTAGGCATGTGCATTCGGGTATCATTTGGGATATGAATACGATCTATTTGATATTGTTTTGGAGGGTTTAAAAAAAAGTTTCATTCAGATATTATAAAAAATTGGGTCGCTTTCGAATTGGTTCCTATCAAGTCTAGGTGGGTTCCATTTTTAACTGAAGTAACCAAACTATGTGTTTCGACTCAATTATTTTAAATTTAAACTACTCAAGCTTATTCAAAAATAACTAAAAATACCAAAACACTCAATATATATGGTTTGAATTGGTTATTTTTTCTGAACGTAACCATTAATACAATTTGATTTGGGTATTTTGTATTTGAAGCATCAATTTCTATCTATAAATACCCAGAAATAACTAGTATATTTTATTTTTATTTTTAATTTTAGGTATTAATATCATTATAAGTATAACTATAATTATAAATAGGATTTTTAGTGATTTAAACTTCTAACTATTTTTAAATTGGATGAAAAATCTTCAACTAAAATTTATGTTTTAAACCCTCAACTATTAAACCATTAATGACGTTAACCCTCTGTTAACAAAGTCATTTTTTCTAAAAAAGTACCCGTCAAATTGAAATGCGGCATTTCATATAATCGTAGAAACGAAACAAGATGCTTACAATCAAATATATACTTTAGTTATTTAAGCCTCCAACTATTTTTAAATCGGATTGAAAACCCTCAACTAAAACTTTATATTTTTAAACCCTCGACTTTAAAGCTTTTAATGCTTTTAATCCTCCATAAACAAAGTCATCTTCTTAAACAGGAACTGTTAAATTGGAACGAAATGTTTCATTTAATCACAAAACAACACGAAATGCTTAAAAGCCTTTTATAAATGGACAATTATGTTTCATCCCTAAATAAAACATTAGGGTTTTTCTTCCTTTTCAAGAACCATTGAAGGTTAAATACAATTAGAATGTTAAGTAATCTAGGTTATCAATCTTTTCACACTCGAAATTTTACCTAAGATTTATTAAAAGGTGAATATGAGAAAAATAAATTAGGATTAAAAAAAATATAACTCTTTAAATTATCTTACTTTTGATGTTTTTTTTTATTTAGGAATGGATCATGGTTTTTCATGCCCATTAATAAATGGGGTTTTAAGCATCTTGTGTTGTTTTTGTGGTTTTTCCATGCCCATTAACGGTTCGCATTCAAAAAAGACGACTTTGTTTACGGAGGGTTAAATGCATTAAAGGTTTAATAGTTTAGAAACATAAAAAATAGTTGAGGGTTTTCCATCCGATTTAAAAATAGTTGGGGTTTAAATCACTAAAGTATGCATTAATTATAAGCATATTGTGTTGTTTCTATGATTATATGAAACGTTACGTTCCAGTTTAACGGATTTCGGTTCATAAAAGACAACTTTGTTAACAGACTGTTAACGGCATTAACGGTTTAATAATTGAAGGTTTAAAAACATAAGTTTTTAGTTTGAGGTTCTCCATCCGATTTAAAAAATATTATATTTGTTTGAATATGTTTAGATACTTATTTGTTTCTTGGTGCGGTCGGATTCAGTTTAGGTTTTTCGAGTATAAAAAAGACCCTTTCAGATATTTAGAGAGAGTACAATCAGGTTTGATATCCTAATTTTTGGGTCGATAGTTTTTTTGGATGCAGATATTATGCCTAACCGAGTAGAAAGGTAGTAGTTTGAAAATATCTACTCCTGAATGTTCTTCTCCAACAAGTATCTCGTTGAAGTCTCACATTAGTATCCATGATTGTCCCTGAAACAGAGGAGAGTTGTGATGATTACAGAGATCATCCCACATCTCTCTCTTTCACATTATTACTCGCATACACAAAGGGACAGAAAAAAATCCTCTTTTTCATATATATACTAACAGAGAATATTATCATCTGATCTTTTTATACACTGGTGTCAAACTGAATCCCTCCACACCAGCAATATCCGACCTCTTTGACTATGTTCATAGTTCGTCATAACTGACATCCTCTACTAGCATTTCAGTGATTTTCTCCATCTTTGATTTTCCTTTCCTGAATCTGTGTTCCATCCGAGACCATTGTCTCCTGTTTCAACTCTGGTCCAATTTTCTTTTTAGTATTTTACCCTTGCTTCTTTATCTTCCTTCCTGGTACCACATATTTTTTTTAGATGGCCCCATTTTTCACATATCACTGTGATGGCAGTCAATAATAAATAAAATCACCCATAAACTCTTGGGGAAATTGCCAAAAATGACTCAATTCAAATGCAATCAAATGCAAAATAACCAAAAAGGCTAATGATATTACAACAACCATTTATGACCAAACAAAAACTTGTAATAAGTTTTACCATTATAACCCTCCGTGTGAGAAGACTTTCAAAGAAGACTTCTCTTAGAAAACTTTTTTGCAAGTCTTCTCGTACAATATATCTTAAAAATAATTTATTTTTTTTATAAAAAATAGTTTGATGAGGAGAAAATTGAAATCATGTAATTATAAACATTTTTAAATAATGTAAATTTATATTTACTAAAATTGAATAGTTTTCAACATAGATTAGTGAATGTAGATTGAGTTATGATAGTCTTTGATTTAGGGTTTAGGGTTTGGTAACATATGTCATAGTATTTTTTTGTATTTTTAAGGTTAGATTTTAAAATCTTAACTTAAAATAAACCAGAATTGACCTACATGTGATTAGTTTTGTGTACACTAAACACTTTACAAGTTGGTTTTAAGTTTAATGAATTGTTCTTTTTTTCTATTTAGTTGGTTATTTGATTGATGAGTTAGGGTTTGGAAAACTTCCCATAAAAATTTCCACGAAGACTTTCCAAGAAGTCTTCTTACATATTCCTACCTAAATTTTAGTATAATTTAGGTTTCCCATGTAAATTTAACTAGAATTTAGGTTTCCCAAGAGAAGTCTTCCAAAAGTCTTCCATAAGTTTTTCAGAGACAATTTTCTCATATATTAGATCTTAAAAATAATTAAAATTTAACAAAAAAAATATATTGAAAGAGAAAAAAAAATAAAAATCATGTAATAATAAACATTTATAAATGACGTAAATTTAGCTTTACTAAAATTGAATTATTTTCAACATTGACGAGTGAATGTAGATTGAGTCATGATAGTCTTTGGTTTAGGGTTTGGTAATATATGTTATAATATTGTTGGTATTTTTAGGGTTAGATTTTGAAATCTTATTCTTTTAATTTTTTTAAAAAATTGATTTATATGTGTTTAGTGACTATCTAATGACTTAATTTTAAACACTTATAAGTTTCTTTTAAGTTAACGAAGTGTTTTTGCTTAGTTATTTGATTATAAAGTTTGAAATACTCCCATAAGACTTTTTGGGAAGTCTCTGGGACGAATAGTTTAGAAGACTTCTTGAGAAGTTTTCTAATGTATTTTATGTTAGAAACTTCCTAAGAAATCTTCCAAACTGAACTGAACCATAACTTTTATCTCAATTTTAGGGTTCTACTAGAGGACTTCAAAAGACTTTTGAAAAGGTTGGAAAGACTTCAAAAGACATTGAAAGACTTTCAAAAGACTTTCGTAAGACTTTCGGAAAGAAAAAAATTAACCTAATTGGAATGTTTTTTCTCTCTATATAAAGAAATTTACACTTTCTCTCTCTTCCTCTCAAATGGCTGCAATAAAAATATAATATTTTCATTCTAAAACTTCCTAACCTCTCTCTAATCTCTTTGAACTTAAAAACACTAAACTTTATATCAATTTCTCCTTTTTCTTATGTTTTTTAACTAATTTATCTTGTTTGCAGGTTTTTCATTACATGTTCTCATATTTCACTACTTTAAGGTAGATCTATAAATTTTGAATATATATCTTGTGTGTGTTTATATGCTAGATTCTAAAAAATTGTAGATTCAACATAATGTGCTTGTTTTATTTATTATTTAAGTATATAAAAATTTATTTTGAAACTTTTATATGTTTTGATGTCATTTGAACGTTTTTGAATATGCAAGTTTTTCAGATCTAAGTTAAATGTGGAAGACTTCATAGAAGTTTTCTCAGAAGATTTACTGGGCAGTCTTCCGAATTCTTCTGAGGTCTTCCGAAATTAGGAAAACAGTAAATTTTATATCAATTTCTCATTTTTTATGTCTTTCTCACTAATTTATCTTGTTTTACAGATTTTTTATTACATGGTTCTCATCTTTCACTACTTTAAAGGTAGATCTATAAATTTTAAATATGTATTTTTGTGTGTGTTTATATGTTAGATTCAAAAAGTTGTAGATTCAATATAATGTGACTATTTTATTTATTATTTAAGCATACAAAAAAATTATTTTTGAAATTTTTCTTTGTTTTTATGTCATTCGAATGTTTTTGAATATGCATGCTTTTCCGATCTGGGAAGTCTTCAGAAGTCTTCTGAAATCAGAAAAACACTAACACTAAACTGAAGTGGAGTCCAAGCTTATCTATGACGATGAATGATCTTTATCTCCATACATGTGTAATAGTTTTGTTTATGTTTTTTTGTGATTTGTATTTTTTTTAATTGTAGATTCTTTTGTAAATTTGAAGAGATGTTAATGAAAAGAATTTAGTCAATATGTTCATGTGTACAATATTATCTTGTCAAAAGTACTTAACATTATTGAATTTATTGATACAACTTCAATAGCAAAACACAATAATACAAAAACTTAGTCAAGTTTACTAAAACTAAAAGAGAATACTTCTCAAGAAAAGTTAGTCAAATTTACTAAAAGTATGTCTTATGAGTTACGAAGACACATTAAACCACATGATTTGATATTCTTAAAGTTACTTAACACTTTTGAAAGTTAAAAACTATATCTTGAAGTTACTTTACACTTTTGAAAATACAAGTTTTACAAAAATTGACGTAGAAAACTTCCCATAAGTCTTCTCTCAGAAGAATTCTTAAGAAGTCTTCTCTCAGAAGAATTATTAAGAAGTCTTCTCTCATTATATTTGTAATCTCATACTTATTACCAATTAAGTTATAAATTTCATTCAAGAGCCCCATTATTGACTAATACTGAGAAATCTTTTGTTTAAGTCATTTAGACTAAGGTTATGGTGAATGATAGAACATCAAAATAATACATTTATGACCTAAAAGGCTAATGATATTACAATAACCATTTACAACAACCATTTGTAACAATATTTTATATCATCAATTTACAAATCCGGAAGTTTTTCTTGGATTTGAATCTTTGTATTTTTAAGAAGAAAATACCTATTAAAATCTATTCAAGTTTATTATGAAATAAAATGCATTTGTAAATATGTACGGTTGAATAAACCATGATTTGAATATAAATTTAGAAATAATATAATCAATAACAAACTATTTCTATATAAATTTAAAATCATAGAACGAATATCAATGATTATCATTTGGATTTTTAAACCTATTATATAAAAAAAAAACAATAACCCCCACTTTTTAATGCATAGTTAATTGATGTATCGGTTTCCAAATCTCAAATGTCATTTGATAGTGACTTTTTTTAGAAAATTCCTCTCGAAATTAGCATCGTTTTTACTTCAAAAGCAGTCAACTCGTTATTCCCTTTGTGCAATTTTTTATTATTTTAAACTGAGTTAGATGTATAATTAATAAGAAATTTAAGTTATCAACAATGTGAATAATCCATATTTGGATGGTTTGGCATCCTTAAAAACAGTATGTATAATAGATAGTAAAGAATGAAATTGTTGTACTTCTTCAAAGCGATTAATAAAACAAAAACATATGAAATATATGAGTAAATCTGATAGAAGGACATGAATATCTTAAATAAGAATACATTAAATATCCATCGTCTACATATCAGTTTTGGATATGGATATTGATCACAAAGACACCCTTAAAATGACAGAAACGAAATCATTACTTTGGATATAAGCTCATGCTTCAATTATGCAAAGATCGATTCAAGGTAGAAGGATAGAGTTCACAACTTTACCTTCCATGCAAGAAAGATGGTGTTTCACAGATGGATCATGGAAAGATAAGAACAACTACTCGAGACAGGGCTGGTTTAGTACGCTAGAAGGTTTTGATGGTTTAATGGGGGCACGGAATACTAGAGCTAGCCTATCACCAATCCATTCAAAAATAGAAACGCTAGCTCATCTGGACAATGGAATGCATGAGAAATCTATGCCAGTTTGAGGTTACATTTGCAACGGAATTTTCTCAATTGATGAAGATGGTTTCGGAACCAGAAGAATGACCAGTTTTTTCAAGTTATTTGGAAAATATCAAGATCCTGAAATGAAGTTTTCACAACTCAGAGCTCATTCATATACCACGAACAATGAGTTGTATGACGTTCATATAGAAGTAGAGATGCCAGTTCGGTTTGCAGAGTCTACATGAGTCTGTTTATGTTGTTGGCAAAAAAAAATATCAGCTTATAAATGATTGAATTATTTTTCAAAACAAACCTAGTTATTAAATAAAATGATACAAAAATAATAATATTCAGTAAAATTTTATTTGAATCATAGTATTAATTGAGAATACACTTAAGTGAAAATAGTATAATTTTATCTATCGCAAATAAATGATGTGTACTAATGAGCCAAATATAACGTCAATGTCACCTAATATTAAACTTGCTGATTCGCCTTGTGACATGACAATCTCGAGTAAAGCTAACCTACTCATTTCTCTTCCAAACTATTTTTTTTATTTAACCCTTACATTATTTGATTTTTGAACATTAAAATAAGTGTTAATAAAACATTAGAATCCTATATTTTTGACAATAAATTATTATGTGAATGATTTGATAAAATTTGATGAACATCATCATGAGTTTTTATTTCTTTACATTTTTAAAATTCATATGAATGGTTAACATTGTGGGTTTCATCATATTCAGAAATCATACATTAACAATTTATATTTTTAATAAACATAACTATTTATTAAAGAAATAGATAGGGACTTGTGGCTAGGGTTTTCGGTGATGGAGATGGCGATTATCATATCTGATGGCTTATGACGGTGATCATCCCCTACGGCGTACACAACAGCTTCTTCATCACCACAAGGGAGACTCTCCAACACTCCTTATGGTTCAAGTTTTTCAAAAGAATCCCCAAGGGCTCTCTTGGTGGCGTTTCTCTCAAGCAACGTTCCTCGTTTTGTCTCTCCTCTCTCCGGCTCTTCTGATTGGAATTTCCTTTGAAGTTTTGGTCCCTATCTAATCAATATGTTTCTTAATGTAGTGCTTAGCCGGTGCCCTTTTCGTCCCGATGATCCTGGTGTACCGGATCTGCTTCTCTTATTCATATTTCGAAGTGTTTTCTGCTACTCTAGTGAATCAATTCAGGTTCATCGCAAGTTTGTGTATGTTCCTTAACGACACAATCGGACTTTCATCACTGATACGATATGTTTTCCCCTTGGAAATCAGAGTCAACTTTGATACTCTGATATGGGGTTGACATTTCAACCTATCTATGTTCATATGGCAGGTATTAAAGGAAAGGGAATCCTATATGGGGATGATGATGAGCCAATTCAATTAACTGATCAAGATGTACTGTATGTCCCTTATCGGCAAGATCTTAAATCCCAAGAAACAAAATGTTGAAAAGCTGATCTAAACAATGCCAAATCAGTGGTGAATGCAGGACTGAATCACAACTAACGACTTGGGGAATGGGAGATTCTTATTCAACTTTACCTCAGAGGAAGATCTCAATTTTGTCATTCGTAAAAGCCTTTTCACTACAACTATTTTATGTTTGTGCTGGTACGATAGGAGCCAATTGTTCATGATGATTACCCTTGGATCATCCCGTTTTGGGTTCAGATGACTGGTTTTCCTCTACACTTGTGGATGGTTCATAATCTGAAGAGTATAGGAGGAAGACGCGGTCATATAGACACACTGGAACTCTCAGAGGAGCGTATGCTCATTGATGTGGTTTCTAGGATGCCTCTTAAATTCAACAGGAAAGTTAAACCTCCTGATGGTGAAGAGATCACAATTCAACGAGGAACCTGACACGGTGCAATATGTGATACGATAATTATTGTCCAAGATGTGGAGAAACTGAGTAATACATATGCCATCTTCAAATACCCATCAGCATTATATGCATGGTCTTTATCAACAACTCTATCTAGACTTGGCATCTTTCCGCTACTGAGCATTTATGCTACTATGGATTATCTATTCTTAAGAAAGAACAACACTGAGGAACCATAATTTGATAGGAATCCTTATCCTTGAATAATCTATTATATTTGAAAAGTTCAAAATATTAAACTTTTTTGGAGGATAAACGAAAATCCTTTGGAATTAGTCTGATATGCGCAAAGCGAATTCAATCTTGGTTTAAAGCAAATAAAAGGATACCTCTACCCCCATGCACTTTTATATATAATAATTGAATGGTTTGCTTATTTGGTTTTAGTGTATATTGGATTATAATTATTCTTCCAAATTAAAAACAACTATCTTAAATTTTAAATAGCTTTTTTTTGGGGGGAACACCTTTTTTTAAATAACTTTTTCAAACTAATTTTGTTAATGAAACTGAGTCAAGTTTGTTGTTTTAGTTTTGTAAATATGTAATTTTTTATTTTATTCTAAAAAAAATATGAAAAAAGAAATCAAACTGACATCAGTTTAGACAAATTTAGCTTTGTCAATTGAAAATCATAATATTAATTTTAATTATTGATTGGTGTTTTATTTTAAAGTTAGTTTAATTTTATGACATCACATAACCATTCTTCTTGTCTCTATAAATTCTATCATAATCTTCCTTACTATAAATCCCTTCACCCAACACAGAACACTTTCGCTCACAAACTACTTTCATTTAATATTTTCCTTATTTACAACTCAGCCAATTAATTCAAAAGAACATAAATTATCAGTTTAGCCACAAGAAATCAAGAATCATGCTAAAGATGGAAACTATTGGTGGCACTTCGGCTACTACACCTACTTCCTCCGCCGTGGCAAAAACCACCTCTCCAGCCAACTCTCCATCTCCCACTTCTTCACCTCCGCCGCCCCTTTCGCCGCAGCGGCCACAACAACCGACAATAGTGCTAAGCCCTTGTGCGGCTTGCAAGATTTTGAGGCGCCGGTGCGCCGTGAAATGCGTATTGGCCCCTTATTTTCCTCCTACGGATCCGGCGAAGTTCACAATCGCCCACCGTGTCTTCGGAGCTAGCAACATTATTAAGTTCTTGCAGGTACTTTTCTTTTCTTTGTTTATTACTTGCAACACGTGTGTAATTTCTACGTATGTCATTACACACGTGTGTACATGAGCATATATTTTACATTTGCTTACTAGTATTTCCTCCGTTCCCGAAAACAAAATTTTATAGATTTTATTCTTGATCTACAAAAATAAATTTTCTATATTTTTAACGTATTTTTATATATTTTTTTTAAAAAAAATAATTGTAAATATTTTAATTAATTAAATTTTATTGATAGATAATTATTCGAAAGTGTATAAAAATAAATGATAAATTAAACTGTAAATATTATTATATTCTTAAACATTAATTGGAGTATTTAACATCAAAATTATAAGGGGAGATTAGCACAAACAATCTCGTTGTTATTCATAAAATCGTGTTTCTAATATAAATCTATTTTCTGTTTTTAGTAGTTAATACATATGTCTTTTTGTTCTTTGAATATAAATCATTTAATTTATTTTTTAATTGGAAAACTCGTTCAAAATGTGAAAATTAAGTTAAAGTGGTTAAAAGTCTAATTGTTGAACAATATAGGTTCACAAGCATGTTACATGAACTAGGCCCTACAAATTGCAATGAAAGGTCAACAAAACATTTTCTCAAAGCTACATACAGCCTCTCCCTGTTATATATGTTCAGCATAAAAATAAACACATTTTAACCCTTGAAGAAAAAACAATCTTACGTACACTTTACATGTCTTTTTTTCTACTGATCGATTATATTGATTTTCAAAGCAAAGAATACAACATTCAGTATAACTGCTGAAACAACATGAGATGTTCGCCTGTTACATGTCTATTTCAACAATTTCTTTTCATTAAACTTAAAAAACGTCATGTAAGATTTCTTTACGGTCAAACAGAATATCACAAAATAACAATTAATGTTAAATACAAAAGTTCAATTATTTCATCTATTAAACAATATGCTACAATCCACATTGCACAAAATGTCCAAGATTTCTGTATCCTCTTCTGAAAAGCATATTTAGTGAAAACTGATAGGTTTCTAAGTACATATATCTGTTCGTCTTCGCTATCAGGAACTTCCGGAATCCCAAAGAACAGATGCGGTTAATAGCATGGTGTATGAAGCAGGAGCTAGAATGAGAGACCCGGTTTACGGTTGTGCGGGAGCGATTTACCATTTGCAGAGACAAGTGTGTGAGCTTCAAGCACAACTTGCGAGAACTCAAGTAGAGCTAGTGAGCATGCAACTCCAAAGATCAGATCTACTAGAACTGTTAAATAAAACGGAGCAAGCAAGTTTACCAGAGCAAAAGGAAGGACAACAAAATATGTGCTTTGAGAGGTCATTTGAAATTGGTGACGAGTTCATTAGTAGCCACGAAGAAGTGACCAATGATTTGGGATTCCTTGAGGACAACAACAATAATAATTCATCAATGTTGTGGTGGGATCCTCTTTGGACATGATCATAACTTATGGTATTATTAGCTCACTTTAATGCGCTTTAGTGGTTACTTCCATATGCATACTATAGACTATGCCGACTTTTCTTTCTCTAAATTTCTCTAAGTCAACCAATCATATCATACTTGTCAAAAATGTTACGTGTTAGTTATGTAGGGATATCAGATTTTTTTTTGTCGTATGTAGGGGTATCATATTTTTCTAAAAAAGAGGTTGTATAAAGATTCTCCTAACGCTATTGAGGAGTTAATTAAGATGCATTATAAATTTAATGGCAAGAACGTTTTGTATATTTGTTATTTTGTTAAATTTACATTTTTGTATTTTTGCTTTTATTCCAATTGAAAAAGACTATTTACAATATGTGTTAACGACATCGGACCAACAACCTCAGTTAAAGAACAACTCAAGTTTATCTCACAACCGCAATGATAGAGTTTCGGATTAACAAATAATGAAAGAATATGACATTTTTCGGAGTCTTCGACCAATTATATCATTATTTTCATAAGAACGAGAAGAATGCCATTGCTAATCTGTCTCTGCTTACCGGGAAGCAACTAACGTGCAGTATACTTATCTTCTGACGTGTGTTTTGCTATGCATTTTAGGAATAATATACATACAAAATTTCAAGTTCTTGAAACAATACAATGTGAAAGGCGAAATTAACCAACCATTCGCTAAGGAAACGACAAAGACATGACACGTCCCGGTCCCTGTAGACTACATCAAGCAAGTACAAGACATTACGCGTTTTGCTCCATGTGACTGACTACATGCATGTATACATATTATTCGATCTATTTATACTTCATGATATATGTGTGGACAAATAAGTTTCACTGAGGTAACTGATGGAATTAACTAACAACCTCGATGTTAAAGAGAAAAACCTAACAACTTAATGATGCTGTTTTCAGGGGTAAACATTATTTGGACTATTAACCTTAACCATTGTGTTCCGATTGTCTCTAAGAAAATTTCTCTTTCAGTTATAGGGATGTGATTCTCGAAACTCTTTATATAATTTAACATATTTCAGTTACCAGTAAAGGATGAATATATCTAAACTCGTATTGTTGGGTAATCAATTAGGAGTAGTATATAATCAAAAAAAAAATCGGACATTTATCATACTATATAAATACGTTGACTTCAAAACTATTTTATATGAATGGTTAGATCATGTACCATGGTTGTATGAATTCAACACCTTAATTTACAATTTTTTACAATCCACATAATCTTATCTTTCTTCTACTTATTAATTTAACACATGTAAATTTTTTCTCTACAATGGTTTTGTTTCATAAAATTCAACACTCTAATTTATATTCTTATTTCTATAACATAATAGCGATATATTAATGGTCTAATTAATAACTAATTTATAATGGTGCCAGGTGAACAAAATCAGTAATGGCCCAATTCGACAAAAATAAAAAATCAGTAATTGTCCAAAACTAATGTATGCATATTACCGACATCATGTGCATCCCACGTGACTGTCATGACAATCAAAAGAATGAATGTCTATCGTTTTTTGTTGTGACTTCAAAATGTCATTCCATTACTCAAATTTAAAGTGGTCTATAAATCTAGATAATGATAAAACAATCAACACAATAAAATTTCCTAGGATATGTTTTTGCATTCTTAGCTAAAGAATCAACAATAACATTTTGTTCTCCAGGAATATAGGAAATCTTAAAGCTATGGAATTTTTGTTGTAACGTCTCTATCTCCTTCAGCTTCGTTGAAAATTTTAGTCATACTTTAGGTTCCACAATTATAGCAATTATGTCTTTGCAATTCGTTCCAAAATTTTAACATGTAGAATGCTGAAGCATGTTTTCCATTGTCCAAACAAGTGTTTCAACCTTGAATGTAAAGATGACTCTCTTCTTATTTGATTTCGTACGTCCACTAGTTTAGTTTATCCTATCATAACTTTCCAGACCCATCCACATCCACTAAATTGTGATATAGAAGTCCAAGCACCATCCACCAAACAAATGTTCTACAAGCATATATCTTGTAAAACAATTTTTTTTGGTTGTTGGATCTCAGTAGATATGTCTGCATTTGCTGCATATCAAGCTTGACATTTACCTTATGCATGTCTGATTAGGTCTAATGGGTCCCTATCAATTCCAATAAAAAATTATCATTTTGAGCTTTCCATAGATACCATATTATCAATGGATAAGGATCTCTATCTAATGTTAGATCTTCAATAATGTTTTTCTCTAGAAGAGATAATCCATGTTTGTAAAAATACTCGAAGCAAAGAAAATATATGTGCTAAAAGGTGTAACTGATAAGGTTATGCTTGAAAATCTGGGGGAGACTCAAAAATAGCATGATTGGCAGACTCATCTGGTTCTCCACACTTTGGACAATAATTATTACATCACACATGATGATGCATTAGGTTTTTTTTATGCATCTTATGTGGCGCATGAACATTTCAAATAAATGTTTGAAGCTTAGTAATGCTTGGTTCCGAATATACTATATTTGTTTCTCTCTCTAGGATTTTTTGAGCCACCCAATATCCTGAATTAACTGTATATTATCCACTCTTCGTAAAAGCCCAGCTATATCTATCTCATTGATTGGTTTGACTTATGGCCAAGCTCCTAATAAATGGGATGTCCTCTTGATGTATAAAGTTTTCCAGCATCTCCACATCCCACTCCTTTAATTCAGCATTGATGAGGTCACTAGCAGTCATTTTTGGATGAAAAATTGAAACTCTAGCCCTAGTCAGACTTGTATGTGTAGTCAGGATCCAAGGATCCTCCCATACTTTGACCTCATATCATGAATGGATCTTATGTCTGATTCTCATCACTAGTAAAGGCTTTGCAGCTTATAGGCTTGTCCATACATATGAAGGGTTATCGTTTGAACTTACTCACAATGGCGAACTAAGCCGATAATACTTTCCACGCAAAACCCTTTCTTACAAAGATTTTGGATACTGAGCTAATCGCCATAACAGTTTTGCCAATAAAGCCAAGTTAAACTAGTGAGTCATACGGAATCTGAGACCACCTTCTTCTCTTGATAAGCATAATTTCTTCCATGTAGCCCAATGCAATCTTTGTTTGGTGGGTTGGAACTCCACTAGAAGCGTGCAATAGCACTAGATAAATTTTCAAAAATGTCTAAGGGCAACAAGAAACTCGATATTACATACGTTTTGGGAGTGCTAGAGCAATAGATTTGAAGAGAAACTCTTTTCTGCCTTTTGTCAGTCATCCGGATGACCATCCATTAACTATATGTTGCAGCTTTTCCTTCAAGAATGCAAAGAGCCTGCATTTGGATCCACCAATATCTTATGGTATTCCCAAGTTGAAACTCATTCCACCTTTGTTTTGGATTCCTAATGAATCTTTTATCGTTTGCTTGACATCTCCAGGGACTTTCTTACCAAAGAGGAGAGACGACTTATCAAAGTTTATGTATTGGTCTAAAGTTTTTCCATATTTCCTTACTATTTTTATTACTTCTTCATATTCACCGGGCTCCGCGTTACAGAAGAAAAGGCTATAATCAGCGAATATTAGGTGTGAAACTGGAGGAAAAGCACGTGATGCACGTATCCCAATATATTCCCTTTGATTCTCAGTATGATTAAGAAAGCTAATGAGCGCTTCCGTGCATAAAATGAAGATAAAAGGAGACAAATGATCTCCTTGTTGCAATCCCCTAGCAAAGAGGGCTAACTTGACCTTCCATTCTGTAACAAGGGCTGTGAGATCAGAATTTATTGAATTTGTGATGGTCGCAGAAATGGTCGCTATTGTGTTCTCTATTTTCTCTGGATTGGAAGACTCAAAAATGCGTCTAAAATAATTGGTAGCAATGTCAACCAGTCCCTCTTCATCCTCAATCATGCAGTGTGGATCATCCATTAACTTCGTATTTGATTCTTAACGCGCTTCTGCTTTGTCATAGCATGGAAAAACTTAAAGTTTCTTTCTCCCTCTCTTAATCAAAAGACTCAATTATTTTGTTTCCAAAGCATTTCCTCAGCCTTAAGAGCATCATATAGTTCTTTTGTGGCTGATGTAATTTCGTCAGTTGTACCGTCATCAGTTGAATACAAAGCATCCTTCCTTTAATTCCTCAACTTGCTTCTCTGAATTTATTTCATTTTTTCTCTTCCAGTGACTTAAAGCTTTGCGGCAACTAGAAATATGGGTCATTATATTCACATTTGTAGGTAGCTCCGGGGAATTCCATCCCTCCAAAATCATTTGTCTGATCTCGTCAGTATAGAGAGAGATCCAATTACTATGGATGATACAAACGGAACAAATACGCACCTGGATCTGTAAATCCAACTGATGACACAATTGATCCAAGGCTCTAGATGAAGAGCCAGAGAAAAATAAGCCTGAAACAATGGAATTAGAATTGTCCGTAAAAATGATATTTCCGAACACTACAACAAACAATGTTTTAGAGATGTCCCAAACAGATTCAACCACACCACAAACGGAGCACCAATCAATCCTGACGTTAAAGGATGTGTTGATTGGGAGAGAGATCGAAAGACTCAACGAAGTTTTGGATCAGAAGGAGCTATCTCCAGTAGATCGTCTTTTCCTCCCTAAAGCTTTATACTTAAAAATGATTGTACTAGAGGTCTACTTATTGATTCCTAAGGAAACTGTAAGAGATCCAAATCCAAAAAGCCTCTTTCTTACAGTAAAAACAGAGCAACGGCAATCCCCAATGTGGAGATCAAGAGACTCTCCTCAAAGCCGTCCAGAAACAGATGCATAAACATTCTCAGGCGTCAGAGCCCACTGTGAATAAAGGAAATCACGGAAACTTAATAAAGAAGGCATTCAAAATTCAGAGATGCAGAAGACTGGAAAACGAAGAAGACGAAGATCGGATGATCATGCGTTAAGGAACGTCACAACCAGGTTGATAATATAAACCTCAAAGGAGATTTCGATTAAAATAGCTGCATCTTCACCGATCTTCTCAAAATCTCCAAAAGCCTTAGCTGTCTCTCGCTAAAACTAATAGAATGTCTATCATTAATTCGTTATTGTCGGCATAAACTTGAGACGACTAATTACCACTATGAATTATGTATATAACAAATAAACAAACAAAAAAATCAATGAAAATTTGCATCTATAACCAAAAAGACTATAATTAACAAAGTAACGATTTGCAAATGGTTAGAGTAAATCATATGCCATTTTAGCGTTTTGTAAATTTTAATTTTTCCCTTTCTTCTACATATGTTTTCCCTTTTTTAGTTCCTTCTAATTTCTCAATAAACAATTATTCAATTTACAGTTTATCTATTGAAAACATATATATCAGTTTATCTAATGAAAACATATATATATATACATATATATATGTATATATATATATATTATATTATATGATTTAAGAAAATTTAAGCAAACACATAGTTCTATAAATTTTGACATATCACATTATGTAAAGAAAATTGAGTATTAAGTTCATACTATATAATACATTTGGTGGATCCGGATGATGCAACATTCTTTGAAAATATTTCCTTGAGCCGGACTAGTTCCATAGTCAAATATGGATGACACTTTACACAGTCTGACAAATACACAGTTAAGTCTGGATATCAAAGAAAACATCTTTTCTGATAGAGCAAAACAGACACCAGCATTTGGACCTGATACTAAAGCTTTGCAAGTTTATTCATGAAAAATTAAATGTTCCCCAAAGCTGAAATATTTTTTCTAGCAAATTATTTGGAGTTGTGTATCGGTAAGGAGGAACCTCATAGATTGTGGAATAAAATATGATGCACGGTGTGAAAGATGTGGGGCAGCTGACGAAACGATTAACCATGTGTTTCTGAATGTCACCTTTTATCCAGATATCGTCCCATTCAAGAATTCCCACAAATCCGTGTATGCAACTGGTTTATGCGATCTTGGCTTATTTTTTTGGAGAATTGGAACTCATATAGAGAACCATAAAATTGCTTGGATTTTATGATATATCTGGAAGGGACGCAAAGTCCACGTAGACATTAATAAACTGCTCGACCACAGTTCTTCGCCGATAACCCCAATTTATAAAGTTTCTTAACGGTATTGATAAAAATCCTTGAGATACTTTATGTTTAGCAGAAACTAAAGCTATACTATGGTGTGGGGGCACAAATGGAAACGGTGCAGGCTGGATCTCAGACATAATTAATACAAAGTATAGAGGAGGAAACTCAAAGTATACCGCATAGAGAAGGGAGATGGTTCTTTAATGATGGCCCTAAAAGGATAAGGATCTATTATCAGGACAAGGGTGGTCTAATACACTAGAAGGTTTTGAAGGACTGGTGGGGGCAAGAAACACAAGAGCTAGCATATCCCGCTTACACACGGAGTTTGAAGATTTCATATTGTCAATGCAATGTATGAAATCCCTTTGACAATTTTATTTGACCTTTGCAAAAAATTGTTCTCAATTGGTGAAGATAGTTTCAGAATCAGAATAAGGCATGCTTTTGTAACGTATCTTGAAGACATACAAAGGGTGAAGGAGAGTTTCAGAACTTTTGAGATCAAGAACGTACCTAGGAATCAATACACAAGGGTGGACAAGCTTGCACCCGGTGGTCGAAATCAGCCATCCTACTTTGTTCACATAGGCACAAAGTCTCCTTTTTGGTTAACAGAGTCTTAAACTGAGTATGTTTAACTTGATGACAAAAAACATGTTTTAAGTTTTCGATGATGATAAACTACTTTTCTTTTTTCAAAACACAACTTGCCACTTTTGATAGTTTTAGTATGATTATTTAATTTATGATCAATTGTATAAAAATAAACATATTTATTCATTAAAGGTAACAAAGATATTAATCACTCTAACTTTTAATATGGGAGTTCAAATGTGAAAATCACTTCTTAAATAATAGTATAGATATCAAATGAGCTAGTATAATTGATATCGACACAAAATACCGAACAGAGAATCAATTAAAATTTAATATTAAAAATCCAAAAGAGAAGTGGGTTTATGATGCTTGGCCATCCACGTGTATCACCATGAAGCTTCTTAATATAAACTGACCCAAGGAGTGCACTTGCTTAGATGGTTGAAGAATAGATCTCCGGTCGATGTATTACTAACATTAACCAGAAGGATGGATGAAGTGAAAGGTCGCAGAGAAGCTATTGGACTTCTGATTTACCCTTTAATAGCTTTCCCTTTGGATATGACAAACCAAAAGTTTAGCCAAGTAAATAGTTAGATCATTAACAATCAAGAATACTTACAAAGGAACAAATAATTAACAATCAACTCGGTTTATTAAAAGTTATCACTGTTATTGCAAGAATTACATAAGCCTTATATATATAAGGCAATAAGGAAAACAAAGAAAATAAATAAACACAAAAACTTGGTGAAAAAACAAGCAGAAAACAAGGTTTAAATTTGGAAACTCGCTTTGGTTGAAGCCTGACCCTTTTCCTGACCCTCTTTCTCGGTCGACCCAAATCCTTAGTCGAGTGGCTATCGGGTTGAATGGATCGTACAGGTGGGTCGTTTGTTCTAGTATGTGGAGTTTCTGGTTGAATGGATTTGGGACGATCTAATGGGTATTCGATTCGCCCATCGAAAGTGTTGGGTTGCCCACTTTTTTAGTTGGCCCCAAAAAGTTTTGACCCAAAATCTTCCAACGCCGAAAGACAAGTCTAAACCAATTGGGTCTTTTATTCCATGTTTTCTTTCGGGTCCATCTTTCTAACAGTGGCCACAACCTCTTTTTAAGCCTTGTAGTCCTTGCTTGATTCATTGGTCCACCTTCTTTTACCATTTTTTCATCTGATTTAAGCAATGGCTCGTCCAATTCATTATCCTTCGTCATGCATATATCATCCCCTCTCACTTCAAGAGGATTTGAACTCAACTCGGGAATATCTCCCACAAAAGGGACCAAGTCAGCAATGTTGAAAGTTGGAATAATTAAATACTTACTTTGAAGTTCAAGTTATAAGCATTGTTGTTGATGCGCTTTAGAACTTCAATTGGTATGTCCATCCTAAAGGACATTTCAGCAACCAAAGATGCATCATCCATTTTATGAAAAACAATGAAATGAGCCATTTTAAAAACCTATCAGCCACAACAAAAAAATGAAATCTCTTCCTCTCCTAGTTCAAGGAAATCCTACCACAAAATACATCGAGATATCAATTCAAGGCTTACAAGGTATAGGCAAAGGGTGGTACATACCTTGTTGTTGAGTTCGTGCCTTAGAAATCTTGCAAGTAGTGCATCACCCACAAATTATTTCCACATATTTTCTCGTATGTGTCCAAAAGAAATGATCCACCAAAGCTTCCAATGCCTTAGTCATACCAAAATAACCCATGAGATTTCCTCCAAGTGCTTCTCTAAGAAGAGATTGTCGTCCAACTTATAATAGTTGTCATGAGAAACTTTTCACAAGATTGGTACAACTCTTTGAAATCCGGATCATCCTCAAAGTAAGTTTGATTTGTTCAAACCCTAAGAACTTATCATCTAGAGTAGAAAAAAGTACATACCTTCTGGAGAGTGCATCAGCCATAATGGTTTCTTTACCTTGTTTATAGCAGATGACTTAAATAAAGGTTTCTACGAACTCAACCCGCCCAGTATGTTTTTTGTTCAACTTATGATGGCCTTTAAGATGTTTGAAAGAATCATGATTTGTGTGGATGACACATTCTTTAGCCAAATATAGTGTTTCCAAGTTTGAAAAGCTTGAACCAAACCATAATACTCTTTATCGTAGGTTGGGAGTTCAAAGTTGCTCCACTCAATTTCTCACTTAAGAAAGCAATGGGTTTGCTTTGTCGCATCAGGACAACATGTATACCAATGCCAGAAGCATTACATTCTATTTCAAAAGTCTTTAAGAAATCTGGTAAGGTAAGAAAATATGAATTTGTAATCTTCCCTTTCAAGGTCTGAAATCCCTTCTCATGCTATTCACCCAAATTAAATTTGACGTTATTTTCTTATCACCTCAGTCTAGGGAGCAGCAATGGTGCTAAAATTACGGAAAAACTGCCAGTAAAAAACGGCTAGAGCATGGAAACATTTTACTTCACTCACATTGGTCAACCTTGGCCATTATCGGATTTCTTTCACCTTATCCTCGTCAACTCTTATGTCATCAACACCTAAAAAAAAATCCAAAAGACTAAGTTATTTGTTCCAAAGGTATATTTCTTAAAGTTAGCATAAAGTTTTTTTCGCAACAGTTAAACGACCAACTTAAGATGTCATCAAAGTATACAATAACAAATCGCCTAATAAATGATCTTAGCACATGATTCCTCAATCTCGTGAAATTACTAGGTGATTTGTCAATCCAAATGGTGTTACAATCCATTTATAAAATCTTAGTTTATCTTTGAATGTGTTTTTCCATTCATCATCTTCTATCATTCAGATTTGATGATACACTTTTCAGATCAATATTAAAGAAAATGCATGACCCAAACAACTCACCAAGAATGTCATCTAGTCCATGGATTTATAGTCTACACACATTATACAGCTGCCATCTTTCTTAGGTACAAGCAAAACGAATAATGAGCAACAAATCATGCTCTCTCAAATCAATCCTTTCTCCATTAGCTCGCTCACTTGCTTCTCAAGTTCCTTAGTCTCAACAGGTTTTTCTTATAAGCTGATCAGTTTGGAAGTGAAGCTCCAGAGACAAAGTCAGTTTGATGTTCAATTTCTCTTAATGGTGGCAATTCATTTGGGTTGTCCTCCGAAAATACATCATCAAATTCTTACAAAAGACTAACTAACTCACTTGTAATATCCAGTGTGTGGTTAAATAAACTCATTAGATAATCTTTAAAGAGGCAACATAGAGTATTTACTAGAGAAAAGTTCTTGACGACCACACCCGACTTGGCAAAAAATTTGGTCGGTTTGATGGATTTGTTGTCACCGACGGTCAAGACGTTTGAACTTGTTTCTCAGGTTATTTCAAGTGCATTTAGTTCTCATACAGCTCCTGAGGTGTCATAGGAACCAGATTAATCTTCTTTCTATGATAATCAAAATAGTGTCGATTGGAAATTTTATTATGGTTCACTTCTCGGTAGTAGTGCCAAGGTTGACCGAGAAGAATGTGTCCCGCCTTCATGGACACCACATCATACAAAATCTCATCATGATACTTGCTTATAGAAATGGAAACTATCACATGTATACTGACCTTGAGATTTCCTTAGTTGTTGAGCTATTGGAGTTTATACGGTTTTGGATGCTTGCTTGTTTTCAATCCAATTTTTTTGACCATGGTCTTAACTTTCTAAATTCTCCTTTTTCTCTTGCTCTTCAACCTTAAGTTGAAAATTTAAAGATCGCATAACAACTAACAACTCCTTTAGCTGGTAACTCATCATGCTTATTTCTTGAATCCTCAGACACTAGTACCTATTATTCCACTTCAGTTTCATATCTCCATTGTGCAGAAGGATCATAGTTTTCTTGTTTGAACACTCATTTACAGAATTTTCTCTTCCATGGCATTTGAAACACTTAATATCTCAAATCAGAGTGGTAGCAACCTTAGCTTTTCCTTTGTTGTCTTGGACAGGGGGAAATAATCTACACTCAAACTTTTGTTTAGAGAACTCTTTATCATATTTTTGGTAAGAAGGTCGAGAGGATGATGCCCATAAGATTTTTTGGTCAAATTTTTTCTTTTGAATTGTTGCTCGACCAGAATTTCTTTGTGAAATATCTCCGTAAGGTCGACATAATGTTGTATTTCAAGCTTGTCTTGCCCATCACAGATGATTCCCGCCATGAACCTAGCTATCATAGCTTCTCGATCTTCAGAGAAATCATCTCTAATCATCAAAGTTTCCATCTCTTGGAAATAATCTTCCACATTTCAACACCATTGAGTTTACTTCCTTAGTTTTTGATGTATCTCTCGGTTTATTCCAAGTTTCAACCAGTTACTCTCCATTCCTCCTTCGATTAGTCACCAATAAACCCATCAATTGATAGCATAATCATAAAAATTTGTTGATGCCACTCTCACTTTGTTAACTTCACGATAGTTTTGACAATCAAAAACTAGTTCATTTTTTTCTCCCACTCAAGATATGCATCCGGATTGTTTTTGCCATGGAAAGGTGGAATTTTTAGTTCGAGACCTCCCAAATCATCTTGTGCTCTACTGTGAGTTTCTTTGGTTTTCCTTTTTTTTTTTGCTTCGAATAGATGAATCATCATCCCTACTATAGTGATCATCCACTTGATTATCTGATTTTCCTAGTAGTTATCCTTGGTTTTGGTTTGACATCATCAACCCATTTCTGAATAATTTCTAGATCTTTTTCATCATCCTCTGGATTTCAGTAATTAATACTTTCATCAAAAGATGTTGTTGTCATGCTTGAGTACCAAGATCTGGTTCTTTTGTACCTTCTGCATCAGACATCTTCTACACCTGAAATCACTTAACAAGCATGTTAAAAAAAAAAAAAAAAAAAACTATCTTACCAAGTGTTTTCTCACAAGTATTTAGATTCTAGGCGTTGTCAAGAGTTTCCAAGGATCAAACAAGATCAAATCAGTGGACAATTCCTTCAAACAACTCAAGAAAGAAATTGTTTAAGATAGATAGTTGAAACAAATTCTTTGGAAACCGATTGACCAACTTGTGGATTGGATTTTTCATGGATTTGTTTTATTTTATTTGAATCTTTTGTTTTTGTTTTTATTTTCTTTGTTTTTTTTTCTTGTAAGTAACCAAGTGGCTTGGTTCCCTTACAATACATAGACAGAGAAGAAGAAAAATATTGTAAGAATAAGAAATGTTAGAAGAATGATACCGATCAAGCAAGTTTGGTCTGATACCATGTAATACGAACTGACCCAAGAACTGCACTTTCTTAGGTGCTTGAAGGATAGATCCTTTGTCAATGGGTTACTAACACCAACGAGAAACATGGATAGAGTGAAAGGTTGCATAGAAGCTTGTGGATTGGACTTCTGAATTACCCTATAATGGCTTCCCTTTTGGATATGACACACTAGAGATTTAGTTAAATCGATTGCTAGATATGAAATACCAACAATCAAGGATGCTCGCAAAACAACAAATGAGCTTGCACTCGGTTTCTTAGAAAATGATCAAAGTTTCTTACAACAATTACATAGGCCTTTTATATATATAAGCCAACGAGGAAACAATGCAAATAAATAAACACGAAGACATGACCAAAGACTAAGCAGAAAACAAGGTTTGACTTTGAAAGAATTGCTTTGGTCGAAGATTGATCCTTCGCCTCACCCACTTTCTCGGTCGACTAAATCTTTAGTCGAGTGGGTTATCGGGTCAAATGGGTTGTGTGGTTTAAAGGGTGAAGTTGTTGGTCGAATGGATCTGGCTCAATTGGATGGGTATTTGGGTCGCCCATCAAGAGTGTTTGTTTGCCCACTTGTTTGGTTGGCCCAAAGATTGATCGGCCCAAAATATTTTAGGGCCGAAAGATAAATCCAAACTAATTGGGTCTTTTCTTTCTTGTCTTCTTTCTGTTTTATCTTTCTAACAAAGGCCACAACCTCGTTTCTAAGACTTTTGGTCCTTACTCGGGTCATTGGTCCATTCTTTTGTCATTTATTAATCCATTTCAAGAAATAGCTCATCCAACTCCTTTTAATTGGTCATGCCTGTATCACTTCCTGAGACACGCATGACGCGCCCTTTGAACATGAAGCGGCATAACCGGTCCTATGACTTTAAGGATTGAAGCAAAAATAAAAAAATGTGGCCACTTTTTATAAAAATAACAGAGAAAAAAATTGATTTATAGCTACTGGTCCTCGAACCCATCTAATTCATATAACCCATTCACTAAAAGAGTACAGATATAAGAATTCTTCCACTAGACTAAAGAGGACATTTAGAAGAAGTGGTCAAAATTAATGCTTAAAATAAACGGTTGCAGGTGTGGGCTTCCTCAGCTTTGTTCATGGGCCGGCACTATGAAGTGGCAATCAGCGTCAAAACATCTCACCCGCCGGATTACACTGTAATTGCCTCTCTTTGTTTGTCTCATCTTTACCAAGAAAGCTGCTTAAGCCTCTCACATAGAAGCTTCAAAGCTCCAATCTCTGACACCAATTAAACAATTCTCTTATATCGCGCTTCTCCTTATTTACCAATCTTCTTCTTATAGTGATGAGGAGTGTGCTGCCATCTCCGGCGAACTCAGTCTGGAGAACTTGATTTCACCTCATTAAAGATTCACAGATGAGTAAGAACGAAATTACCCTCAAAACACATGAATTCTTCGATTGATAAGAGGGAGACCAGGAATAGAATAAAATCAAAGAGCTGTTTTGAACTCCGATCAATCAAGAACATAATTTTAGTGAAATTAAACTAAAACCAAAGTTAAAAGATTAAGAAAGTGATGAACGGTTTTGATTTTAGTTTGAAAGCACAATAAAGTTTTTTTTTTTAAAAAAAAAAAAAGATAAATCCAACAAGTGAAAGCTTAAATCAATTATAAGATCAAAAATTTACAATTAAAAAAAAGAAGATTTTTCTTTGGGGAACAAATAATTTAACATTTTAAGAAAAACTAACTCTAATAAAATAGATCTCGCAGCTTGGTATCAGGTGGGCAGCGGCCTCTTCCTTTTTGGTGTTGGTCACATCCCTGGTCTAATTTTGTTTTTCTGTCACCTCCTACCTTTTGAAACCTCTTTCAGCTCTCTGATATGCATGTTGTTCTGGATATCCTTCGGTGACTTCTCTGGCGGTCTTAACCTGACTTCAAGGGTGTTCATGTCATTATGGATCAACGGTGAGGAGTCGGTTTCTGGTTGTCTTGAAATGTCCTGTCGCTTTTGCTTTCTCAGGTGGTGGTGACAAATTTGTGTTAGATCTGGTTTCTCCAAGGCGTTGATGGTGGTTTAGTGCATCACTGCCTCCTCAAAACCTTTAAGCCGTCTGGTGTGCCGCCTACTCACTGTAAATTTCTCGTATAAGTCCATATCTTCTCCTCTCCAGGTGAAAAATTGGTGTCGGAGGTTACTGTTGAGAACCTATGTTTAGGATCATGACGTTCGCTTATCTCAGTGGGTCTTCACTGTTGTTTCTGTTCTCAGTCACCATGTCGAGGTCCTTTGAGCTTTGGGGACCGGCTCTGTTTGGAATTCTTTTTGTGGCTACTGCTCAAATTCAACAATCGTCACGTCATGTTTATCCCGTTCTTATGTTCGTTTTCCTTTAAGTCTTCGCATGATGTTTAGATAAGTGAAGCTGCCTCTCTGATGGTTGGAAAGCATATCTCATTCGGGGTTGTAGCCGAAGTATGGAGTTAAACCTCTACCTACCTTCTTAAGAGTCTCTATTTTTCATCGTCGGTTTTGCTCTTGTCAATTGGAAGGTTTAACTCGCCTTCTCTAAGTTTTGGGTTTGTTTGGATTCCGACTCCTTGTGATGGCATGTGCTAGCTCGCCAAACCACCAAACCGCCTCTACATGTTACCGTCAAGTATTATCGGGACTACTCTGTTTTTAACCGCTTGCTTCCATAACTTCTCATCTCTTTTGCAGATTTTGGTGATTGGATTATGTAATCTAACAGTGATCAATACTATCCTTTTGATCTTCACATCTTAGGATTAGTCTTTTTCTAATCATTTTGGACTAATTCTACTTATATATCTAAGAGGTTATTTCTTTAATTTTTTTGTGATCTCTTGGATAGAAATTTACATTTTATGTAGTTTTAGATTTAGGTAGAGTTTCCTCTCTTCAGACCTTCCACATCACTAATTTATCTCTTCCTTGACATGTGTCCAATTCTCAGTTTTTTTTCACTTTCGTTTGGATTTATTTGGGCGTTATTCATTGAATATGCATCGGCCCACACCGGGAGACTGACTCTCTTCCCCGTTGACATCAATGAAACTCTAATTACCCTTCCTTTGTCGAATCAGAGATCTGAGTAACGGATGCACCAGCACCACTCTTAAAGGCGATGACATTGCCTTTCGTATTCAATCTCAGTTAAGTTGACCCCACTACGAGGTTGATTGTTTCCAGATTCTGAATTGGTTTTTGGTTTTAGTTTTTTCAGAAGCTAGTTTCAAGCTATTCAAGATTTTGACATAATAGTTTCCCTATAAAGTAGGGAATTTGTTTTTTGAGTCTCCTATACAATTAAAAGGAAAAAACATAATCTGTGTTTTTGGAGTTTCTCCTTAAATACTACGGTAACTGTTTTAAAATTAATTTGTTTGTTTTTTTTGTTAATGATTCAGGTACAAATACATATATATTTATTCAACACATTATTAATACTGATATAATCCTATGTGAAGATATGCCTCTTTGATTAACAAATATTTCTTTTTATTTGTAAGAGCCACATTTATTTAACAAAAAGACATGAATACAAATCTTGTAAATAAAAATCTTCTTTAAAAATAATTTACTGAATTAAAAATTGATAATTATAACTAACAATTTTAGTTAACTTTATATAAAATTTATAATATAAAATATTAATTAAGACATATGATGTATATCAAAGGTTATGAGAAGTATAATTGATTGATTGTATAATTTAGTTGAATAACTAATGTATGCTCTAAATATTAAAGATAAAATATTGTGGAACGATAGCAGGTTCATATATTTTTTGAAATATATTAAAATGAAATGCAATAAATAAATTGGCGTATTGGTCCATGAGAGTAAAACAAGATAAACAAAAATATATATTTATATTAGTTTACTTTTAGTGATACTTATTATATTTTTATTTTATTGTTTTCTGAAAAATATTTATCATTAATTATTTATTTTAATCTAAAAACAAAAACCAAAATCTAATCACCAGTTTAAGTTTTTCAAAAAACTAAAATCTACTGCAAAATCAAAAACTAAAAACTAAAAATTAAAATCTAAAAACTAAAAACTAAAAACGAAAAACTAAAATCTAAAAACCAAATTAACAATCATCACCTACATCTCATTACTTCACCACCTATGTGCTCTTCAACTTCTTCATGATCTCCTATAAATAGACATCTACGGTATCATGGCTTTCACAGATTCATCTCTCTTCTCCCCTCAATGTGTAATCAATTTCACAACGCATGAAGTAATCGGTTCGTCGATGCCGTTACCTTATATTTCCAGCACCATCCAGAGTCTTAGAGACTTACAATGCTTCAGAACGTCACGCTGAAGCTGATAGTTACATCTCCCACATTTTCATTGAAAAATTCTTCTGCTTTCACTTCTGTTCTTATGTTTTTTTTGTATTTGTGTTGTCGTAGACTGAGTGCTCCGAAGTACCAGATGATTGCAGACTGAGTGCTCCGAACACCGTAAAGTCTCGGAGGTCTGTTTGTTTTTCCATTACCAAGCTCTCTCCAAACTTTCAGTATATCTTACCATTTGATGAACACTATCAATATTGAATAGAGAATGAACCATTTATCTTAATAATGTTTGACCTGACAAATGTTTCTAAGGAGACTAATGTTATTGCTGCAAACCTTCACAAGAAAAGTGAAGCACTTTCTGTCTCAGGTTAGTGGACTACGAGATTAGTTAAATGTCATTGCGCCATTGTAGATTCTAAAACAAATGTTTAGGGTACCATACTCCAAAGCTCAGGTCTCCATAGCAGTTCAGCGTGTTGGACAGACTATTCTCTTGAACCATGGGTTCTTTTACATATTCTGTTTCTTAGACCATGTAATTTCCAGTGGAGTATCCTTAATGTTACATTGTCTGATGTAGACCTGACGTTGAACAGGGAAATAAACTATAGACAACTGCATCAATATAGTGGATCTTCCTTGCTTTTTTTTTTGGATTTTCCTTTCTTAGTATAAACGTAACATCTTTTTGGTATGATTTTTTTTTCCTTGGTATGAACATAAAATTAACTTATCATTTCAGAATATTTGATAAAGTGTTTTCTGTCTTGCATTCCTAGCTTTCATGTGACCAGAGTTGTTTTTCCTTGCAGGAAGAGCATGACAGCTGGAATTCATGTGAGGATGTTCGCCATGCATATCGGTTTTTAAAATATATAGATTGCCTTCACATTTAAAATTCAGTACTGCCAAATATCTTCGGCAGTTCCATTTTATTTTAACATCCCCTAGCTGGTCACTGAGCTAACGGTTACCATCCTCACTTTATTGCTCATAAGAAAGGTAACCGTCGTCTATCTGAGTCTTCTAATGTATCTATCTATCTGAGACCATGCTTAGGTAGCTGTTAACATTGTGCCATCTCTAACTTGCATCTTTAATATAAATAAATCAGCAACCTAACGAAAACATGCAATAACCATCTCTCCTTTTATGGCGTGGTTCTAATTTTTCCAGGATCATCTTAAAGGATATGGACAAGTCTATGATTGATAAGGTGGTATGTTTTCCCCTTTTGTTAGTAATATAAATTATCTCCAAGGTCTAATTTAACTTGCGCCATTGTTATAGACGAAATGAACATGTGGATGAATTAAATCAATACATAAGTCTGAGCGTGGCAGTGACAAATGCAGCCATGGAGTCGTTGGAAAAAATGCAGAAGGGAAATAAGAAAGCAAGACTGCAGCTGGTGGACATAGAGTTACCATTAAATTCTTCATGAAGCTTCTCCAGCCCCGAGAATGTCGATTGTTGTTCTTGGTTGTGGTCGACGGTACCGACACCAAAGAGAGTTTTAGGTTGTTGTTTTTCCATTAATATATTTAACAGAAAATAAAATCTCAAATACATAAAAATATAAACAAATACTAAATGTTAAACAAAATGTATAATTTTATAATATTTTTATAATAATACAAGAATACTCTCGCGCAAATACAAAAATGAGAATGTACTTTAACTAGAAATATACAACCGAAATGGATGCTAAAAATTATAATAGTAATTTCATAATACATATTTGCAGCAGATAAAATCTCAAATACATAGAAATATATAAAATCTAAAATACTACACAAAATAAATATAATATTTCTGCGCGAAGCGCAAGCATACCCTTAATTTCTAATAAAATGAATTCTCATTTTAACCAAAAAAAAAGGAAAATCTTTCTTTTTCGGAATCTAAACAGTATAAAATGCGGATCTCATCATCTGGAAAGACGATTAAAGGCGATCGTAAAGGCGATCGTCTTCTTCTGCAATTATCACTTCCACCATTTGCCATATTTTTTTCTATTTGATTCTTTTTGTTATTTTATGGTTTCCACAACCTAAACAAAAAGTTTGTTTCAATTCACGGCAGATTCATTACGGTGAGATCGTTAGTATATTGCATATACATACACTTTACGTAATGGCATCTCCAATTCTTTTATCAAAAAAATTCCGTGTGTTTTGTTCTTCATTTTTAATGAGGAACAAGATCAGTTTTACTTACAACAAATTGGGTGTTGATTATTTCTTCTCCAATTTTGTTGTTGCAATTTCCGGCATGGATTTCATGGCTATGACCGATGACAAGTTGAATTTAAGTGGTAAGGAACTTATCCTGGCCGTTTTACTTTGGAAATAATTGCCATGGAAACCACCATGGAATAAGTATGCTGGAAATATGGAATTAGAATTTTCTTTGTTATATGACGATGTTCTTAGAATCGTTGAAGATTGGTAGTTCCAATTTTTATTTCTTTTGAGAGAATCATTATATTGGATTCAATCTCGATTGACATCTATAGATCCAAGTTGGAAGTTGACTAATATTATACAACAAAGGAAACAAAGAAGTTTGAAGTTTGGAGTTTCATCGCATGGCCGATACTCAAACATGAAGATTGCAGTAAGAAAATTCAGAAAAAGCTTCTTCAAGTTTAATCATATTGTATTCTATTTTAATTTGCATTTGGTTGTATTTTTATTATTTTATGTGTAATGTTACATTTTATATAAATAAAATAGTTGTTAAAAAAAAAACAGTATAAAATGCGGAACGCAAATTAGTGATTTGCGCCGCCTTATATTTTTATAAGAAAATATATTATAATTTTATGAAAACTTAATGGACCTTCTTCACGAACCCTTTTTTTTAACCAACTCTTCAAGGCAGCGCAAATCCATGGTTTGTATTCTATTCTCGCCGGTTGATTAACCTAAGGAATAATATATGCTCCTCTTCTTGTCGTGTAAATTATTGCCTTCCTCCGTTCAATTTCGATTCATTTCTCATATCTATTTTTTGTTTTTTTGGCAAATTATTTAATCATGGATTTGATGATTTGCACAGAGTAGATGATTGAAGATTGAGAGATTATTCTCTCTTCTTCCCCTCTTACAGAGGGGAAAGAGATTTAAGGTCTTTCTTGATGTAAATTAGTGTTCTTCGATCGATAGATCGAGTTTTTGGTTCCGCTTGTCGGATTTTCCTTTTCGCAAGGCGATTTTTGTAGTGTCTTCAATCCAAAATCAGACAGTTCTTCATGTTCTTTGTTTCATTTCTGATTTTGGCTTGGGTTTTCCTTTTGTTCAAAGTTCTCCTTGTCCTTTTTTGTTGAAAGCTAAATCCCAGTTGATATTGAGAGTATGTTTGCTCTTTGCTGGTCATCCTTGAAGCTTAATCTTGATGGGAGTCAATCTTTGCGTTCTTTTGATATAAGAGCAAAGTATCCTAATCAGATTAGGTTTAGAGTTGATTGATTAAGCCTTGGTAATTTAGACAGAATCAGTAGAATTGAAGCTTCTAGGAAGCGTTTCAATGAAGGCTTTGTTTCTAAATTTGCCTAAGCTTTCTCGTTGTGTTTCAATTCTGGTAAATGGTATTACAACTCTTCAACATCAACGGCTGAAGTAGAGGAGAGGGAGCATGCAAATGGTTTCAGTCCGGAAGATCTTGCCTTTGTTCATTAACTTTGTTTCTCTTTCATCTGGTGGAGGAGCGTCCGGTGATATCTCTGACGAAGAAGCGGTGGCTCATCTTTCAACAAAGACACGTTGATCCCACGTTGAAGAAGAAGACCAAGACACGTTGAAGAAGAAGATCAAGACACGTGTTCTTATGTTTATCTAAATTTGTTGATTTTTGGGCTTCTGTATTGGACTTAGTTATGAGCAGGCCATTTGTATCAGTGTTGGGCTTATGGCCCTTTTAATAATAAAAGTTGACAAAAAAAAAATGATTGAAGATTACAAATCTGGAAACAAGAAGATCTATTGATATAGGTCTTCTTGTATCTTCAACTTAGAATTAAAGAGTAAGTTTAGAAAAGGTAGGGAGGGATTAATGATATATGAAAGCACAACATTTTGGATAGGTATTTGGAACAAACATATATGAGGAAAATTTGAAAAACCAGTATGCATCTTGTTATTCATTCCAAATGTAAATACTTTTGTTCACTTTTGGTTTTCTCACCACTTAAGATCTCTTGTCGTTTTCCAATGGTTTTAGTTTAGAAAACAACAACTATTTAAGCATTTAGGTTGTTCAAATCGAAGGCTCTGACCACTCTTCTCTGTAGATAGTACTTTTGGTTGGGTTATGTTGTTTAGTTCTAATTGTCAAGTATAATATCATATTTTTTTATTTTTTTCCAGTGTTTGAAATACGCTAGGCGTTAGTCGGGCGGTTGATACGGACCTAGCAATTTGACAATAATTTGGGGTTTAATTTTAAGTGAACAACTATTGATGAAATGTATCGTGGTCTAGTGGTATTTTGATGCTTACTATATCTGCATGTCTCGGGTTCGATTGAAGAGGGGTGCGGTTTTGTCTAGTTTTTCATTTTTTTCATCAAAGAGTGCAAGTTACTAAAATATCCCTGTCTTCTTCACCTCCTCTGTCGAATAGAAAACCCTAGAGGCCGCGTTTCTGTTTTTTTTTTTTCTTTGTGATTCTTCATCAGTTTCAATTGGGGTTTTAATAGTTATACGAGGCCTAGATTTTGAGTTTAGCATATTATTTTGAACTCACAATCTAGAAAAGTGACAGATTTGGTTAGATCTCCGAGTTATTGAGCGAATTAAGCGAAATCGCCACGCTGCTTCTCCAAAGGAGTTGCTAGTCATAATCAATAGCTCTTTAAGTCTTTCTCTACTACCAACGATTTTGGGGTTTATTTTGAACTGGATTAGCATACTTTTGCCTAAACGTTGTTCTGAATGTGGAATTTTGTTTTTTGCAGGCTATATGAAAGATTCTGGTCTTGAGACGATTTGCATTTGAAAATAAAAAGGAGGTTGATGGCGATTGCTTTAGTTCGTAGTCTTCAAAGAGCTTCTTCATCTCTTCTTAGATGTTCATATCCACTTGTTATTTCTGCCAGGTTCGCATATCTAAAGACCATAGTCATCTTCCAAATGTGGTTACTTACATTCTTCTTCTTCTTCCCACCAGGTCTCTTCCGCAAACCCCAGAATTTGCTTGTTCAACATCGACACTCTTTCCACCTCAAAGAAACTTCAGTCATGGGACGGTGAATCTTGTGATATCTCAAGGGAAACCCAAGTTCGAAACACGCGAACTTGATCCTCCCAAGAAATGGAAGTGGCTTACCAAAAAGAGACTGAAGCTCAAGAGAAAGAAAGAGAGAGAGGAAAGAAACGCTGCCAACAGGAAAGACCCACGAAGACTTACTGTCAAGGCGAAGAAGAGGAAGTTCGCTGCTAATCCAGAGGAAAGGATAAAACACAAGCTTGAAAGGGCCAAGATCAAGGAGGCTTTGTTGATTCAGAAACTGAAACGCTATGAAGTTGCTAGAGTCCAGGGACCTGAGGTTCGACCCCATGAGATTACCGGAGAAGAACGTTTCTACTTGAAGAAAATGGGTCAGAAAAGGTCTAACTATGTTCCCATTGGGAGAAGAGGAGTGTTTGGTGGTGTTATCCTAAACATGCATATGCATTGGAAAAAACATGAGACTGTTAAGGTTATTTGCAACAATAGTAAGCCTGGACAAGTGCAGCAGTGCGCCGAGGAGCTTGCTAAACTGAGTGGTGGTGTGCCTGTTAACATAATCGGCGATGATACTATCATTTTCTATAGAGGGAAAGGTTATGTTCAGCCAAAAGTTATGTCTCCAATCGATACATTGTCCAAGAAAAGGGTAAGTCCATCAAAGTTGGTTGTGTCTGTTTAGAGTTTTATAAATTAGAGTAGTCTACTCTTGTGTTGTTTGGGGTCTATCTTCTGAATGCTAGTTCCTAACACGGTTTTGTTTCTTTTGCAGGCGTATGAGAAATCAAAGTACGAACAATCTCTGGAGTCTGTGAAACACTTTATTGCAATCGCAGAGAAGGAGCTTGAACTATACCACAGACATGTTGCTCTTTACGGTGACCCTGGTAACAGAAATCCTCTTTCAGTCTTGGATGATTCTCCATTGGAATCATGTGATCACCACCGGAATAGGCTTTATATGACTTGTTCGGATACTGAAGCTGATTCTGAAGACGAAGACAAAAGTGAAGAAGAGCTCAATGAAATAGATAATGATTCTACTTCTTCTAAGGAAGAGTTGTCTGAAACTGGTAGGTAACTGGACTTCTAGAAACTTTTGACTTTTGTTTTCTATGTCTAGTCATAAACAATGAAGTTGTTTCTTGTTTAAAAGTTGCTAAACTAAAGCCGTTCTGTTAAGTTGTTTTAAAGTGTATATTCTATAAACTCAATTGTCTAATAGAGAGATGCATTTACAGAACAAAATACCTGTGGCAGCATCTAAAATTTCCAATTTCAAAAATAATAGAGATGGATGAATGTCAAGTAGAAAAAATTTCAGTTAGGTGAATTGTTGTTAAAACATGGCATATGATAAGTCTGTTATAAATGGGTATAAAGCCAAAAACTATACTCCCTCCGTTTCGCAAAGAGTGTCGTTTTAGAGAAATTTTTTCGTTACAAAATAAGTGTCATTTTAGGATTTCAATGTATAATTTATTGATTTTATTTTTCAGTTTAATTTTCTATTGGTTAAAATATGAGTAGGTGTATGGGTAATGATGTTTTTCTATAGAAAATATGTAAAATTAAATATTTTCTTAATCTGTGTGCAAAAAGCTAAAACGACACTTATTATGAAACAGAGGGAGTATTTCGTAATGGCAAATGGCAACCGCTCCACAAGTATCAAAATTTTCAGTATTTTTTTCATTATTTAATTAAAATTATGAAAAAGAAACTAGTCTGTTTTAAAAATGTTTACTACAAATCTCACCGAATTTATGTAATCACAGAACTTAGGTAAAGTAAATGTCGCACTAACATGGTATAGTAAATAAAAATAAAATGATATCTTAACAACGAAATAAAATAAAATAAAATCAGAGTAAACCAATGAAAATAAGGTGAGCGACTTGTAAATGTCGCACTAGGTAAAGTAAATGTCGCACTAACATGGTATAGTAAATAAAAATAAAATGATACCTTAACAACGAAAATAAAATAAAATAAAATCAGAGTAAACCAATGAAAATAAGGTGAGCGACTTGTAAATGTGAATGATGAGAATGAGGTGTACCAAACACAGACGATTCGTGGGAACGCGTGTCACATGTTGTTGTTGTTGGCTTATTAGTTGAGACAGCGGCAATAGTATCCCCAACGCTCTTCATTTATACTCTCCTTTATCATATGTTATATTCTTCTTTTTTTATATAACAACTAGGTGTTTTGCCCGCACTTGCGGGCTTAATAATTTTACAAAATTTTGTAAATAGTTATATTATCAATTCAAAATTATTAAAATAAATTATTTCATATTTTGAAATATTTAATAATTAATAAATATTAAAACAATTCTATATGATAAACATGTTTTATTTTAATAAAATATCTTTTATTACGTAAAATTAACTTAAAAATATCTATATATACATAAAATTATATACATAGATTTATATTTTTTTAAAAAATATTATGATGTAACATATTTTTGGATAACATAATAAAATCTTTTTAGATAACAATGATTATCAAATTAACAAAATTATTTTTAATATATAGGTAATATATTAACAAAACTAATCTAATTATTTATTAAAGGTAATAAAGATTTTAAATGCTTTTATGGAAAAATTCACTTAGCAAACAATATTATAAATATTTTTGAATTATTTGCCAAATTTTTCAGAAATTATCACAATGACTGGTTTTGATTGTTCTAAAATTATTATCTTACAGGATAGTTCTATCTTATGTAATATATATATATATATATATATATATTAAAATAAACCGGTTTAATGTTACTAAACTAAATATAATATAAACAAATTTATAATATTTTAATAGTATTAAAATAAGTTTAATATAAATTTAGTTATGATTTTTTCGTTAGCATTTTTTAATTATTCTCAAGATTATTATAAATTATCAACTAAATCACTAAAATTATTTATTAAGATTAATAATTGAGCATAAAATATGATTAACCTAAAATTATGGAAAGCATGACAAATCAATAAATTTGCTTCTCAAATCTCTACGATAAATATTAAATGATTTATATAATTAAATATTAAAACTTTTATATACTATAAAGTTTTATTTTAATAAAATAAAATTAAAAACATTCATATATACATAAAACTATATATGCATGATGTAAAAAAGTTTTGGATAACATAATACATAATTTTTTTAGATAATGATAATTAAATAATTAATGAAATTCGTTTTTAATTTATAGGTAATTATATATTTTCAAATCTAATATAATTATTTTTAAAGGTAATGAATATTTAAATGTTTTAATTTTATTGTGAGAGAGAAAATATCACTTTGTAAATAATATTATAAATATTTTTGAATTATTTTTCAACTTTTTTCAAAAATTATCACAATGAGTGATACTGATTGTCCTAAAAAATTATTTTAAAAGATAGATGAATCATTATATCTTATATGATATATATATTAACATAAATCTGGTTTAATATTACTAAATTAAATATAATATAAACATATATAATATTAATATTACTAAAATAAATAATATAAATTTAAAGATGATATTATTGTTAGATTTTTTTAAATTATTCTCAAAATAATAGTAATTATCAGATAAATTATTAAAATTATTTATATATTATTTATAATGATAAGATTAATATTAATTATTTTTAGGATAATGATAAATTATAAACTCAATCACGAAAATAGTTTATTAAAATTAATAATTAAGCATAAAGTCTGAATAAACCTAAAATTATGGAGAACTTGGCAACTCATCAAATTAATTTCTTAAATAATAGTATAGATTTGTTGGCGTTATTAATAAATCCTAATTTGTTTGGTTGATAACAAACAAAATCCTTATTGTTAAAAATCATATTTTATTTCATAACCACTAGTTTAGTTAGTGGTTTTATCTAACCACTGGTTTAGTGGCTTGTGCTTAGTACATTATTGTGTCATCAACTAATTCAAAATCAACATAATATTCTCTGTACCACTTTAAGTAATATTTAAGAATTTTAATTTTGTTTTAAAATAAGTGATATACTCATTTTTATATAAAAATTTAATGATGTTTGACATTTGTGACTAATTATATAATACATTATATTTTTTTATTGATTAATTTTATTTGATTTAGTAATAATTTTATGTAAACAAGATAAATTCTATAAAATTTTGTACCTTCTTAATATGTGTATATTTACCCTAAAATTCACTTAAAGTGAACAGAGGAAATATATATTATTAAATATATTAGGGTAATTCTCTTAAATAGTCATTTTTTAGTTTTTGTCACAAAAATAGTCCTAGAAAAATAAAATGACCAAAATAATTTTTTTTTTTTTGAAATTTTCAAATTTTTTTATTTTTTCTTTTGAAATTTGAAACCCTATCCCCAAACCCACCCGTTTACTCTAAACCCTAAAGTCTAAATTAGTTAACCCTAGGAGTACAAATGCATATAAATAAAAAAATTAGCTTCTAAAAAAACCTATTTTGGTCATTTTCTTTTTTTAAGAACTATTTTTGTGAAGAACAAACTAAAAAGGGCTATCTAAGGGAATTTTTCAATATATTATCTTTTGATTGTTCATATAATATTAGTTTTTATTGAAAGTAAAATTATTTATTTATCATTCTAAATATAACACACATATCCAAAAAAATGGTCATTCAGTTTTTTGTTGATTTTTTATTTTTATTTTTTGATTTTAAATATATATAAACCTTTCGGTTACTTATAAAATTTAATAAAATTATTTTAATTTGGTTCAATAATATATGATATGATAAAATTTTAATTCTGATTTTATTATAATTTTTTTAACAAAAATAAAATTTATTTGATTTTTCACATTAAATATCAGATAATTTAAATATTTTAACTAGAAAACATTTTAGTAATTCAGTTCTTTTGGATAATTATGATGATTTTAAATATTTGGATAAAATCTTCAAATAATTTGGTTTTCTTAGTTATTTTGGTTTAGTATTTTTAAATTTTTTTTCTAATTTAAATATAATTAATATTTTATATATATAAACTATATTTTATATATATGGCAATTCTTTCAAATATTCAATTTTAAGGTTTTTGTCACAAAAATAGCTTTAACACAAAAAAATAATTAAAATAGTTCTTTTTATTTAATATTTTAATATTTATTTTTTAAAATTTGATATTTGAAATCTTACTCCCAAATCTCACACTTTTAACTCTAAACCCTAAGTCTAGATTAATTAATCTTGAAGGTAAAAATATTTATTTACTTCTTTAATGAAATATTTTGATCATTTTCTTCTTTAAAAGCCATTTTATGAAAATAAACTAACAAAATCTATCCTAGATAAAAAAAAATTATATACTCAGATATTTATTTGGTTTTCAATTATATTTTAGTTTGTTTTTGGTTTCTTGTTTTGAACCAACTTCAATTTTTGATTTCAAATATTTCAAATATTTCTAGTTTTTGGGTTTATTTTTTAGTTTAGTTTCGATTTAGGCACCATCATTTACATTATTAGGCCCAAAAAAAATCATTTACATCATTACTAGACACACCGACAGATATTGCAATAATTAACGTGTCGAAAGTCAGTTTACGATGATTCTTTCTTTTAGAAAAGAGAAGTTTCAGTGGGAGACGTAGTTGTCAGACTCTGAGCTATGACCACAGTCTATTTAAGTTGTTGGAAACTGGAACCAAATATCTCATGGTGGGGTGATATGGGTGTTTGTGTGTGTGTGAGAGTGCTCTTCTTATCAATATATTGTGGTGTAAAATTTGTCTTTGTTTTGTTTGACTATTGGAAAGTTTAAATCGGACATAAAACCATTAGTTGATCAACTCGCACCTTGTGATAAAAAAAAAAAAAGATCCACTCGCACTTAAATGATTTTGAGTTATAAACGCATGGATTTTGACATGGCATCAAAATGGCGTTGTAACTTATCTTTCTTTCATGTAAAGTTAAAACTATTCTTTTATATATTTTTTTTTGCTAAAAACTATTCTTTTATATTTTGAATATAATTTTTCTTAAGTTTTTCTTATTGATAACTGGTATGTTTTTTGATAAGAGTTAATTGTGATACACTGTTTAATTAGTTTTACATTATCTTAAATAAATTTTCTTTAATAAATTAAAAATTTATATATAATATCTTATAGATATTATGATGAATAATTGTTGCTAAATTTTATTATTATATTTAACTAGAAAATATTACAAAATTATTTACGTATATATTTTGTTGACTCAATATTTTTATTTTATATATATGTCCGCAAACCTAAATATTTTGTAAATATATATTTTTAGACTATCAAAAAGTTATTGTTTATGAGTTTAAAATATTAATATTAAAATTAAATATCAAATTAGTTATACATAATAAAGTTTTTCAAAACCTATAAATGTTTTCATTGCATAATTTTTTGTAAAAATTCAAATTTCATTTTTACCTATAAATTTAATCTCAATTTCTCAATTTATATTTTGTGATTAAAATATCTTTTGTAAAATAACACAATACATACTATTTTGAATAATAGTAGTTATTAAAATAACAAAACACTTTTTCAATTATTTAAAAAAATTAAAAATTATTTATAAAATTAATATAAATAATTATTTATAGAAATTAAAAAAATTAATTAATTGAATTTTTCATTTAGAATGAAATTTGAAATTTAATAAATTAAACATAACAAAATATTTATTCATCAAGAACAGTAAACATGTTTGACAAGAAACATCATTTTGGTAATGGTACTTTGAAAATATTTTTTTAATATAAAACAAATTTAATTATTTATTTAAAATAATAAAGATTTTAGTTTTTTAATAACGAAAATTCACATCAATATAATAATAATAATAATAATAATAATAATTTTTTATCAAGGATAGTTATGATGTTAATCATTTTAATTTTTAACATGAAAATTTAGAACCAAAAAATTAATACTTAAATATTGGTATAGTATAATATATTAAACATTTTTTTATTGTATAAATCTTATTTATTAGAAAAAGTTAATGGTATATTATTATAAGAACTATGGTTGATTATAAGAGTCAAATTTCAAATTACTTTGAAGAACAGCTTAGTTAAAAAAAAAGACAAAACGGCAGTCTCGTAAGTCCAACACCCCAGTTGCCATTTTCTTCGTCCCAACAATATCCGCCTATCCGGTAGCTTTCTCGACCACTAACCACCACATGTATCTTCTCTTTGTCAAACAAAACTAATAAGACCATGGGTCCACTGTAACATATAAACTCTGAGAAGCACTAGATAATCACCCAACCTCATGTGTTCTCTCCGGACATGGCCTTTATAATAGTAGTAACTTGCTTCTTGCCTCGGTTACTATAAGCGCGTTTTCATCACTCCACACTAATCTTTTTAATCTTCCGCCCGCCACTATCCTTATAGAAAAATCAGGGAAGACGATCTAATAAAACGTAAACGCATTATTAGCTTATCAATCATCTGCGTAACGCCATTTTCACCCTCGGAAGAAGCAAACAATGCGGTAACAATCACATATTATCCAGAAAGCAACCCAATGTCTATCTATCTTCTAACAATTTTCTGAACATATATATATATATATATATGTATAAATCTGTGTAGTTGATTATTATCATTGGAAGAAAGAAGAAGAGAAAATGCAGTAACACAGAGGGGCAAAGCAACAGGTGATTCAGAAGCTGAAGCAAAAAGCAAAAAAAAAAAAAAAAAAGAAGGATTCTTACCTGTATTATATATTCAAGCCAGTTCTTGGTTCTTCTTGAAACTGAAGTGAAAATGGTAAGAGGAAGGAAGATAGAGATTGTTTCTTTTCTTCTTCTTCTTCTTCTTCAGATAGTGGTGGCGGCTACTGCGGCCAATGTAACATATGACCACCGTGCTCTTGTGATCGACGGGAAACGGAAGATTCTGATCTCTGGCTCCATTCACTATCCACGAAGTACTCCAGAGGTAACTCTACTCTATACATAGATCTATGTGACAGGCTGGATAACAGAGGACGGTGGCTTGGTTTGTAGATGTGGCCAGACCTTATACAGAAATCTAAGGACGGTGGCTTGGACGTTATTGAGACTTACGTTTTCTGGAATGGTCACGAGCCTCAGAAAAACAAGGTCCTTTCCCTTTTGGGTTTTGTGCTTTGATTCTAGTTTTTGTTAAATTTATTATTACTGATGCCCCAGAAAAAACATTATAATATCTCTGATTTTTTTTTTTTTTTTTTGCAGTATAATTTTGAAGGAAGATATGATTTAGTCAAGTTTGTGAAGCTTGTAGCCAAGGTTGGTCTCTTTGTTCATCTACGAATTGGTCCGTACGCTTGCGCAGAATGGAATTACGGGTAACAATATTTTTTTTTATTTTTCTGGGTCAATTCTGTTTCTTTTTATTAATTCTAAAATGGTTGAATTTTGTGGAACAGAGGTTTCCCAGTATGGCTACATTTCATTCCTGGGATTAAGTTTCGAACTGATAACGAGCCATTTAAGGTATATATGGTTGTTAGGTCACTGATGTGTTCCTCAGCAAATGTATAAACTTCTAGTAGTTAATGACATAAATAAATTTATACACTTGTGTTTACAGGCAGAAATGCAGCGATTCACTGCCAAGATTGTTGATCTGATGAAGCAAGAAAAGCTATACGCATCACAAGGAGGTCCAATCATTCTCTCCCAGGTTTTTTTTTATCATGTTGAGAAAAAAAAATCTGATTACTAATTGTAACATTTTCTCAGGATTTTCTCATTTTATGATTTGGTTGTCAGATTGAGAATGAGTATGGAAATGTTGATTCATCTTATGATTTGGTTGTTAGATTGAGAATGAGTATGGAAATGTTGATTCATCTTATGGTGCTGCTGGCAAAAGTTATATGAAGTGGTCTGCTTCTATGGCTCTTTCACTAGATACTGGAGTACCCTGGAACATGTGCCAACAAGGAGATGCTCCTGATCCCATTGTCAGTTTCTGAATATTATACATTGCTTAAGAGTCTTGATTGAATGTGTAGTAAGAAAGTTTGATTGAGAGATATTCTTTCTTTTGTTTTCTTGGTAGATCAACACATGCAATGGTTTCTACTGCGATCAGTTTACTCCTAACTCAAACAATAAACCAAAGATGTGGACTGAGAACTGGAGTGGATGGTGAGTATCTTGGTTCTTTTACCTTACCATTATGTTCTTCTCCAACTCACTTTCTTGTATGCCCGGACGACCAGGTTCCTTGGTTTTGGGGATCCTACACCTTATAGACCAGTTGAAGATCTTGCATTTGCAGTTGCAATATTTTACCAACGAAGTGGAACTTTCCAGAACTACTACATGGTAATAGAACACACAAGAAGAGAAGCCAAACTGTTTCTTCTATTAATTTTCAACTTTTTTCGTTGCTGTTAATCTGCTAGAGTTTGTTTTGTTTCAGTATCATGGTGGAACAAACTTTGAAAGAACAAGTGGAGGACCTTTAATCTCTACTAGTTATGATTATGATGCTCCAATAGATGAGTATGGTAAGGATTCTTACCACTAAATATATGTCTTTGTTTATTTTTCCTCTTCGATGTTGATTTGTTTTGTTGGCAGGACTTGTTAGACAACCTAAATGGGGACACTTACGAGATCTACACAAGGCTATTAAGCTTTGTGAAGACGCCTTGTTAGCCACAGATCCAACAGTTACTTCTTTGGGTTCAAATTTGGTGGTAACAATAATAACTCCATGTCACTCCCCTCTCTTGATTTTAAACATGCTTTGTTGTTCACGTGTGTAACATATATTACACAGGCATCTGTATATAAAACATCATCTGGATCATGCGCTGCTTTTCTTGCAAACATTGGCACGGAATCTGATGCAAATGTGACTTTCAATGGGAACTCATATCACTTGCCTGCATGGTCCATAAGCATCTTGCCGGATTGCAAAAACGTAGCTTTCAACACAGCAAAGGTCTGTTCATTATTGTTGAGATCATCACCACTTACCATATTCCCCACATGGCAACAACTGATACCAGTCTTGAAATGTTTAGATAAATGCTGCAACTGAGTCTACAACATATTCTCGCCAATCATTAAAGCCTAATGCTGATTCGTCTGAGGAGTTAGGCTCACAATGGAGTTACATTAAAGAACCTATTGGAATCTCAAAAGCTGATGCATTCTTAAAACCTGGATTGTTAGAGCAGATTAACACAACAGCTGATAAAAGTGACTACTTGTGGTACTCCCTAAGGTAGAGTAAGTCTGAGCCTTTTTTTTTAGTTAATCTCTTCTTACAAAACATTCTTGATTAAGTTTTACCATGTCTTTCAATCTAAAACAGGGTGGACATAAAAGGCGATGAAATTTTCCTTGACGAAGGATCTAAAGCAGTTCTTCACGTCCAATCCATAGGCCAAGTGGTGTATGCTTTTATAAACGGAAAACTTGTCGGTATATATATATATGCTACCCTTGAGTTTTTCACAAACAGTTGCAATAAACTTTGTAACTGAGTTTCTTGACAATACCCTTGATTCTTGGTTGTAGGAAGTGGAAATGACAAACAGAAGATTTCTTTGGATATCCCAATTAATCTTGAAACCGGGAAGAACACAATTGATCTTCTTAGTGTGACCGTAGGGCATGCGGTAGGTTCTATTCACCAAAACATTAGTGCAAAAAATGTTTATTAGGCATGATTAACTCAAGCAGTCTAGCTTAACTTTATTCCTCAGAACTATGGAGCTTTCTTTGACTTAGTTGGAGCAGGAATAACTGGTCCTGTGACGCTTAAAAGCGCAAAGAGTGGTAGCTCAATCGATTTGTCTTCACAGCAGTGGACTTATCAGGTCTGTTGCATTGATTTGAAGCAACCACAAGAATGTCTTGTGCTACCTCCGGCTTAACGGTTGTTGATTTTATAGGTTGGACTCAAAGGGGAAGACACAGATTTAGGAAGTGGAGACTCTTCTGAATGGGTTTCAAAGTCTCCTTTGCCCACTATGCAGCCACTGATTTGGTACAAGGTGATGCATGAGAAGTGATACACCAACAAAACCATTAGATATTTTTCCCAAAACATATTTCTTGTTCTTGTCTAACAATCACTTGTGATGTTTCTCAGACAACATTTGATGCTCCATCTGGGAGTGAACCAGTAGCGATAGACTTCACAGGTACAGGAAAAGGCATTGCATGGGTGAACGGAGAGAGTATAGGTCGGTACTGGCCAACTAGTATCGCAAGAAACGACGGTTGCACAGATTCATGTGACTACAGAGGATCTTACCGTGCAAACAAATGCCTTAAGAACTGTGGAAAACCTTCACAGACATTGTAAGTACTAAAACCAACATACAACTCTCAGCGGATTCGGTTAGGATATTTAAAAAACCGAATCCTAATTTTCTTTTGTTGGTTGGGCAGGTATCACGTGCCTCGCTCGTGGATAAAACCAAGCGGGAACACTCTTGTTCTGTTGGAAGAAATGGGAGGAGATCCGACAAAGATATCATTCGCTACAAAACAAACAGGAAGCAGTTTGTGTCTGACGGTGTCACAGTCTCATCCAGCTCCGGTGGAGTCGTGGACTTCTGACTCAAAGATCTTAAACAGAGCCAGTCCGGTTCTTTCCTTAAAATGCCCCGTCTCCACTCATGTGATCACTTCTATAAGATTTGCAAGCTTTGGCACACCCACAGGTACTTGTGGTAGTTTCAGCCGTGGACGTTGCAATAGCCCTCGTTCTCTCTCCGTCATCCGCAAGGTATTAAATATAGTATTTTCTCTTCTTTTTTGCCCCTTGACTTTCACTCATAAATTTATTTATATTTGGAGTTGTAATGTGGCCAGGCATGTGTTGGATCGAGGAGTTGCAAAGTTGAAGTCTCTTCCAGAGTCTTCGGAGACCCTTGTCGTGGTGTCATCAAGAGCTTAGCTGTTGAAGCTTCTTGTTCATGAGTGTCATGTTCCCTTACCTCCGCAGATTTGATAATGATATGAAGCATGTAATTGTTTAAAATAAAGAAATGAAATGGATGATAATATAACTCTGTCAATCCAAATATATGTGGCAGGAGTTTAAAGTTACTACAAACTATGTCCGTCCCTAGCTCATTTCACCTTTTACACACAAAAAATTGTCGATACGAATACGATATCACTAATCACAATCGGTTTCCCATTGTGCACTTCAGCAACATTGATGACAAAAGATCACGTAGAGATATCAAACATTGCACCACCAGATTGTCCACTGCTATTGCTGCCTATTCCAACGTCAGATAATGCTTTGGCTGAAGCTTGGATCCATGATCATATCAAAAACCTTCGGTTCAGTGTATCCCCAACAGCTTTCTTTCTGGTGATAACCGAATCTTCAAGATAGATCTTTAGATCTTAGGATAAACTTGATTAATAGATCTTGGTATGGACACTTTGCTCTTCGATGTATGTTGTGGAACTGGAACAATCGGGATAACACTAGCTCATCGTGTTGGTATGGTAATACTGTGAGATTCCTACTTCCTAAGGCCTAAGCTCCACAATATGAGCAACCACATTCTACCTAAATTGTCTCGAGCACAAAATGCCTCCTGAACCGACTTCTTAGTAACTACACTAAACAGAAGATACCCATAAATCCAAATAATGTGAAAACCCTGAATATTTCAGACGTCTCAAACACAAGCTACCAGCCTGCAACAACCTCATAATCATAACCAAAGAGAACGAGAACATATAATGAAACAACGAGCAAACCACTTCTGTCACCTGACAGAGTTATAACTTGGAACTGGAAGACAAACAAGGACGCAAACATAGTTCATTAATTATTCATCCAAGGGCTTTGCAAGGCCCCAAACACAAACCATGAGAAGTCTTAAAAGGAAACGAGAAGGGTAAACAGAGACATTTGACTTTGGATCGGACACAAGACGAGTTTCAGAAACCACCACGGAGACGGAGGACCAAGTGAAGGGTTGACTCTTTCTGGATGTTGTAGTCGGCTAAGGTGCGACCATCCTCAAGCTGCTTGCCAGCGAAGATGAGACGCTGCTGATCCGGAGGGATGCCTTCCTTGTCTTGGATCTTGGCCTTCACGTTATCAATGGTGTCGGAGCTCTCCACCTCCAGTGTGATGGTCTTGCCGGTAAGAGTCTTCACAAAGATCTGCATGCCTCCACGCAGACGCAACACCAAGTGAAGTGTAGACTCCTTTTGAATGTTGTAGTCGGCTAAGGTACGACCATCCTCAAGCTGTTTCCCAGCGAATATGAGCCTCTGCTGGTCTGGAGGGATACCTTCCTTATCCTGGATCTTGGCCTTGACATTGTCGATGGTGTCAGAGCTCTCCACCTCCAGTGTTATAGTCTTCCCAGTGAGTGTCTTCACGAAGATTTGCATACCACCACGTAGACGCAACACCAAGTGAAGCGTAGACTCCTTTTGAATGTTGTAGTCAGCCAAGGTACGACCGTCTTCAAGCTGCTTTCCAGCAAAGATCAATCTCTGCTGGTCCGGTGGGATACCCTCCTTGTCCTGAATCTTGGCTTTGACGTTGTCAATGGTGTCGGAGCTTTCCACCTCCAAAGTAATGGTTTTTCCGGTTAAAGTCTTGACAAAGATTTGCATACCACCACGAAGCCTGAGAACGAGATGAAGCGTAGACTCCTTTTGGATGTTGTAGTCGGCCAAAGTTCTACCGTCTTCAAGCTGCTTTCCCGCAAAGATTAGCCTCTGCTGATCGGGAGGGATACCTTCCTTGTCCTGAATCTTGGCTTTAACGTTGTCGATGGTGTCAGAGCTTTCCACCTCGAGGGTGATGGTCTTTCCGGTGAGAGTCTTAACGAAGATCTGCATCTGAGAATCACACACAAGAGAAAACTAAGATCGATAATCTCCACGAATAAGACAAACCCTAATTATCAAAATCAAGAATACGTCAAATTCAAAGGATTCAATTACGATCGAACGAAGATTCGGAATAGAACACAAAAATCGCTTCAACATTTCGAATCCCAGATCCGGAAGATATGACGAACCTTACTAATCAAAAATCAAGATCTATCCGCGAAACTGAACGTTTGGATTTGTATAAACCAAATCAAATTCAAAGAAGAGATAATCAATCGTGATCAAACGAATCAAAGAAGAAAACCCAGAAACTAACCTTTGATCGTAAGGAGAGAAATTGAGGAGATTTGACTTCGGATTGTGAAGGAGGAAGGGGTCTGTGGATTTAATTTATAGAAAGATGATAAGAAAGAAGACTATAGGTTAGGTCACGTCGAAACCTAAGCTAAGGCGGTGAAGCACTAAACAATCATACTTGGACACGTATAAGACGTGTATTGAGAGCATTGTGTACATGCAACCTCCCCTTGCCTTAAGTTTAGGCCAGATTTTAGGTAGGAAAAGTATTTTTGTTGCTTTCTAGTTGATGATAAACACAACTCGTGTGTGCTGCAAGCCTGCAACCTTCTTTTATTGTAATAATTAATAATACAAGTTTAACTATATTATAAAAAAGAAATAAAAATGTTATTTTATTGTAATAATTAATAATAAAAATTTAACTATATAATTGGTTAATGATTTTTATTTTTTATTTATTTTAATTATGTTTATTTTTTGAAAAACTAATTAATGTTAGTTTCTAAATAATCATATTATACATAATAACTTATATTTATTTATTTATTTATTTATACTATTATTTGCAAAGTGATTTTTGTTTATAAGCTCCCACATTAAAAGTTAAAACGGTTAAAGTCACTGATACCCTTAATAAGTTTTCTATATAATTAAAATAAATTTTGTTTTAGTAATATTAATTTTTTAAGTAAGATAATTCTTATTTATTGTGTTGTTATATTGAAATAATATTTTCTAATTATAAAATTTTGAAAATTAAGATATAAAACAAGTTATAATTAAGTATTAATTAAGAAAACAATTTGTATAAATATATTTTAAAAATATTTTTACTATATGAGTGTTTTTAAATTTCAAACAAAATAATATGAATATATATTTTAATAAACAATTTTTCATATATAAATAATTAAATATTTTATTTAAATTTTGTAAGAACATAAATAATAACTTATCTTGTTTTTTGAATTAAAAAATATAAACTAATAAGTATTCATAAAAGATTATATCCGCAACAAAATAATATAAGGAATAAAGTTATACTATGAAATTTATTATTAAACACATCCAACAATATAAATAAAAATATATTAATGAAAAGGTATATAAGAAAATTTCTATTTTAAAAAGGTAAATTTTTAGAAAAGTAGATATTACAAAGTATATTAAAACTAGGTGGTAGGATTTCGTGGCAAATACATAGGTATTTTCATTAAATTCTATTAATTTTGAAAATAAATTTGTATCAATTTTTTAAAAATATTTTATCTTTGGATTATATAAAATTTATATCCAAAATTATTTTCTAAAATTTAAAGTTTCTAAAAATTTCATAATATTTCTACTTACGACGATAATATTTAAATTGTTAATGTATATAATTAATGAAAAAATTGATGGTTTAAAATTCATACAAAAAATCCATATAAAATATATATGTCAGTTATTAGTATTGTACTTCCTATAAAAAATTGATACACAACAAAGAGTCTATACAAATATGCTAAAAAAATACTACTATATAACCCACTAATATCCTGTTATATATTAATTGAGAAGTCAATAAGTGATTTTTGCTTACGTGTCACTCATATATAAAGTTTGAGAAAATTGTTATAATTTGATTGGTTGATTATTTTTAATTTTTATTTATTTTAATTATGTTCAAAATAAGAAATTCTTAAACTAATTATTTTTAGTTTCCAAATAACCCAATGATATTATACATAATTATTTATATATGTGTACTACTATATATTAATTGAGAAATCACCTAAGTAATTTTTTTTAGGTGTCACTCATATCCAAAGTTTGAAAAGTTGTTATAATATGATTGGTTGATTATTTTTAATTTTTATTTATTTTAATTATGTTCAAAATAATAAATTCTAAAACTAATTATTTTTAGTTTCCAAATAACCCAAATGATATTATACATTGTTATTTATATATATATATATATATGTATATTATTATTTGTAAAGTGATTTTTCGCAACGGAAATTTTACATTAAAAGTTAGAGTGGTTAATATCGTTAATACACTTACTGAATAAAATTTATAAATTATATAGAAAATAAAAACGAATTTAAATTATTTTGATTAGATAAATAATTAAAATTTAGTTAAAAATAATAATAAAAAGTATCCAAAACCTAAAAAATTAATTTTAAAATTAAAAGATAATTCCTATGTATACTGTGTTATTATCTTAAAAGTTAAAAATTAAAAAAAAATAGAAAAATAAATTAATATTAATCAAGTGTTTTTTTAGTTTTATATAATGGAAAAATATTATTGAATGATTTTTAAGATTTATTTTTAATAATGAATAAATATACAAAACAATTATAATTTCTACGTTAAAAATTTCAAATGAAAATATATATAATAATTTGTTAGAAAACGTAAATAATTTATCATTATAATCTATTATTAAGTAACAATTTTATTAATAAGCAATTATAAAAATTTGAAGCCCGCATGCGCGGGTATAACATCTAGTTTATACTATTATTTTCAAAGTAATTTTTTGTCTCTGAACTCTTACGTTAAGAGTTAGAGCGGTTAAAGTCATTGATACCCTTGACTTAAGTGACTTTTTTTAACTCATATAGAAAATTTCTTATAATTTGATTGGTTAATGATTGGAAAATTATGTTGCCCATGAAGATATGATATGGAGTTTTTCCATAAGTCTGACTTACCATCGTGACATATTCTACTGGAACTACATAAAGAGCGGTCAATATACAGTTAAATCTGGATACTGGGTGGCATGAAAGATACTGGAAATGAAGGTGGTGGAGTGCAGTATAACTAGACTTCAAGCATTTGTCTAGAAAATAAAGGTACCCAAAAAGATATATCATTTTATTTGGCAACTGATAACATGACATGTGGCGGTGACAAGGACTATGACACGTCGTCATATGCGATATGATAACTATTTTCCAGGATGTGAAGAAGCAGAAAAAACTGTCACTCATGCTATTTTTGAATGTCCACCAGCTTTACATGCATTGTCTTTATCACCAACACTGTCAAGTCCTGGCATTTTTACACTTCCAAGCATTTATGCTAACATGGATTATCTATTATGTAGGAAGAATATTATTGTGGAGTCAGAGTTAGACAAAGATCCTTATCCTTAGATAATATGGTATACTTAGAATGATGAGAATGATAAACTTTTTAGGGGTAGATAGAGATCCTTTAGAGCTGATTAGATACGTGGAAGGGGAATGTCAAGCTTGGTTTAATGCAAATGAGAGAGTACCCTCATCTCCACTGGAACTTACGATTCATGAGCCACAAGCCTTAAGCTTAGGTAATATTTGTAAGGTGGATGGCTCATGGACTTCTACCTCTCAGTTCAGTGGATGCGGGTGGGTTTGGATGGATAATTCATGAAAGATCCAACTTCTGGGGACACGTAACTTAAGAAGGTGAGAGGCAGCTTGGCATACAGAATTGAAGGCACTAAGATGGGCTATGGAAAGTATGCTCCAACATTCGACATGCCATAATTTTAGGACAGATTGCAAGGACCTGATTGCAATAATAAAAACCCCAAGGACTGTCCAAATCTTGCAAGGGAATTGGAGGCAATTTAGACTCCTCATATATGCTTTCCGGAGTTCAAGATCTCACACATCTCAAGGGCGCAAAATGAAGTAAATGATTATCTAGGAATGCACGTTCATTTCATAGAAAGCTTTGTTATATTGATTGTTTTATTCCAGTTTGGTTACCCAAAGCACCTCAAACTTGAATAATAGAATAGCCGTTTGATGTAAAAAAAATAAAAAAGAATGCATGGAATTATTTATGTAGTACCAGTAGATAGATGACAACATTTGAGTTTATCCATGATTCACCAAAAGTGGGTGGCTACGTTAATGTATTAAATAAATATTAAGAAAATATTAATCACATAACTAAAAACAAAGAATTTATTGCTTGTCTATTTATCCACTTTATGACCATTTTGTGGTCTTTTCAGCTACGAATTTGCATAAATAGTCCTATTTTGGTATTTGTGACAATCTCGTTATTTTCGTGGTTAATTCCAGTATAACAGTGCTTTTATCGTGCCCGGTTCATGAATGGGCGAAATTTGGGTTACTACTAGATGAGTGAAGCTTAGTCTATCTTGTGTCTTGATTCAAAGTATTTATAATCTCTTTTGAATAACATGACAACTTTTGTAGTAAGATTTTTTGGGTTGAATACATTTATTCAGTTTCTTTTTCTGAAGTATACATGTGTTTTGGATAGTGGTTTCACCTGAGTGGAGATTTGTTTTGTTGGTCTAGATCATTGATCAAATTTCCAAAACGTGGCATTATGTTACTCTGCAATTATAATGAGTATGTATGTAGTTTTTAGTTTTTACATAACATATTCTAGATTTCCAGGACCAGCTCAATATATTTATGGATTCTTGGACAAAAAGAATTTAGATCCTCAAAATTAAAATTTTATCAAATCTTTTACTAAATTTATCATTAAAACTATATAAAAATAGAAATATACATATAAAATAATTTAGGGCCCAAATTATTATAACACATGGGACACATGATTGAATTCTGGGCGATCACGCCCATTGTCCCCCCTTAGAGAGCCGGTTCTGCAGACTTTGTTGATCCCAAATACTCTAAGAAAACGTGTCTATAACAACGAAGATTTACAAGGAAATTTTTTTCTCGTAAAATTATGTGTGTTTAACAAAGGAGTTACAACCTCATGACACTTTGATGTAACTTCGTCGTAACTTTACGTATAAATAACTTCGTCGTAAAGTCCATGTAATTTTACATGGGCTTTATGTGGAAAAGGAAGTTTCGTCGTAAAGTTCACATAATTTTACATGGACTTTACGACGAACATATTACCGTTATTTGTAGGTGGAAACGTATTTTAAGTGTTGTTCAACAAACAGGTTTCACTGTAAACTACATGTAAAATACATGTGATAGACTTGTAAAAACAAAGTAAAACATTTCTATGTAAATCCATTGTAATATTTTTACCTACAAAATTCAAAAATCTTATGTATATATATGTCATCTCTCGTCTCTCATATCTCATCCCTTATCTATTATCTCTCATTTCTCATTCCAAACGAAAAAGAAAAAAAAAATCAAGAAAAAATGGTTGATGGTAAAGATATTTACGAGTTACGGAGTTGAATGTATACGCACAAAGATTATACTGGTAAAGTGACAAATGCATTTCTCAGCGGGTCAGAGACATTCATGTACTAGGAGAGTTGTACACCGAACACGCAAAAAAGTGGTAAGATGTTTTGTTCTTGTCGGAAATGCAAGAACACAAAATTTGCACATAGTGAAACCGTATGGAAGTATTTAGGGCTTGATTGGTATAGCATTAGCATAAGCATTATGCTTGTTATTATCCAATCAACATTTGTTACATAAGCATTTAGAAAAGCATTTACAAGATGCTAATGCTCTCCAAATGCTCTTTCCTCAATGCTCTCATATGAAGCTTTTGGTAGAGCATTTGCAGCTAGAATATATAATTTTTTAAAAATAATTATATATAATTCATTTATTTTTATTTAATATATAAAATTATGTTTTATAATTAAAAATTAT
>MU106886.1:25259-40410 GCA_012274485.2 Sinapis alba | reverse complement strand
TCAGGCCATGAAAAATCGACCCATACGTATTGATAGGCTGATATGATCAGCCTTAACGTACTGAATGGAAGGATTTAACTCAACGGACCATGGACTGGTCGGAATAATCCCATCAGTACATGAAAAGGACCCATACATACTGATAGGCTGATACGATCAGCCATCCGTACTCCCTGGAAGGACAAGGGACTGTACAGACTGGTCCATCAGGCCATGAAATATCAAACCAATCGTACTGATAGGTTGATATGATCAGCCTTATCCGTACTGAATGGAAGGATTTAACTAAATGGACCATGGACAGTCCGGACTGGTCCCATCAGTAGACAAAAAATGACCCATTCATACTTTTAGGCTGATACGATCAGTCATCCGTACTGCTTGTGATGAATCCCTTGTAAGGAGATCCTTTTTTGTCCCTGATTCTTTGAAGGATGATCTTCTGGTTTGAGAGAGAAAGGGGTTGATTTCAGTGATGATTGATGGTTTGAATGGATGATCTTCAGAGATGATCTATGGAATTATCAAATCTTGTGTAGAATTGTCTAGATCAAGAGAATGAACTCTGTTTTTGATCAAAGACAGATTGCTTGCAAAGAATGAACTCCTAGCAATCTATGTTCAATGATGAACAAAGGATTCACAAATTTAGAGAGAGTTTTTGATAAAAAGAGTAAATAACATTTTCAGAAATAAAAGAGAGTTTAAGTAGCAAAAGAAGGAAATTGAAAAGTCCTAAAATTGTAGAAAAATAAGAAAAACTTAATTAAAACTAAAATTGTCTTGAAAACTCAATAATAATCATTTTTGCTGATTTCTTCTCTTCATTTTCGTGGATAGCCTTTTAGAAAGAGAGAATAGATCCACAACTTGTGTCTTTTATCTCCTTTTGGGCAGAAAATGGCCATCTTATGCAACAAAAGAGTTGGGCTGAATTTCTTCCTTCCAGCCTGATCCATCATGCCAATATCACCACTCAGATGGTTCATCTCATCATGCTCCTCTTCAGTGTCACTGAGCTGGTTCAGCTCATCCAGCTCCTCTAGATCCGAATCAGCAACTGGTTCAGTCAGGGTTGCATGAGCTTGGATGGACCAAGGACTGTCTAGACTGGTCCATCAGGCCATGAAAAATCGACCCACACGTACTGATACGCTGATAAGATCAGCCTTATCCGTACTGAATGGAAGGATTTAACTCAACGGACAATGGACTGTCCAGACTAGTCCCATCAATACATTAAAAATAACCCATACAAACTGATAGGCTGATACGATCAGCCATCCGTACTGCCTAGAAGGAACAAGGACAGTCCAGAGTGGTCCATCAGGCCATAAAAAATCGACCCATACGTACTGATATGCTGATATGATCAGCCTTAGCCGTACTGAATGGAAAGATTTAACTCAACGGACCATGGACTGCCCAGGCTGGTCCCAGCAGTACATGAAAAATGACCCATACGTACTGATAGGCTGATACCATCAGCCATCCGTACTGCCTAGATGGACCAAGGACTATCCAGACTGGTCCATCAGGCCATGAAATATCGACCCATACGTACTGATAGGTTGATATGATCAGCCTTATACGTACTGAATGGAAGGATTTAACTAAATGGACAATGGACAGTCCGGACTCGTCCCATCAATACAGCAAAAACGACCCATACGTACTTATAGGCTGATACGATCAGGCATCCGTACTGCCTGGAAGGACCAATGACTGTCTAGACTGGTCCATTAGGCCATGAAAAATTGAACCACACGTACTGATAGGCTGATATGATCAGCCTTATCCGTACTAAATGGAAGGATTTAACTCAACGGACCATGGACTGTCCAGACTGGTCCCACCAATACATGAAAAAGGACCCATATGTACTGATGACTGATACGATTAGCAATCCGTCTTCCCTGGATGTACCAAGGACTGTCCAAACTGGTCAATCAGGCTATGAAAAATTGACCCACACGTACTGATAGGCTGATATGATCAGTCTTATCCGTACTGAATGGAAGGATTTAACTCAATGGACCATGGACTGTACAGACTTGTCCCTTCAGTACATGAAAAATGACCCATACGTACTGATAGGCTGGTATGATCAGCCATCCGTACTGCCTAGAAGGACCAAGGACTGTCCATACTGGTCCATCAGGCCACGAAAAATCAACCCGAACGTACTGATATGCTGATACTATCAACCTTATACGTACTGAATGTAAGGATTTAACTCAACGGTCAATGGACTGTCCAGACTGGTCCCATCAGTACATGAAAAATGACCCATACATACTGATAGGCTGATACGATCAGCCATCCGTACTGCCAAGATGGACCAAAGACTGTCCAGTCATGTCCATCAGGCCACAAAAAATTGACCCACACGTACTAATAGGCTGATATGATCAGCCTTAACCGTACTGAACGGAAGGACTTAACTCAACGGACCATGGACTGTTCAGACTGGTCCCATCAGTACATGTAAAATGACCCATATGTACTGATGACTGATACGATCAGCCATCCATACTGCATGGATGGACCAAGGCTTGTCCAGACTNCAGGCCACAAAAAATTGACCCACACGTACTAATAGGCTGATATGATCAGCCTTAACCGTACTGAACGGAAGGACTTAACTCAACGGACCATGGACTGTTCAGACTGGTCCCATCAGTACATGTAAAATGACCCATATGTACTGATGACTGATACGATCAGCCATCCATACTGCATGGATGGACCAAGGCTTGTCCAGACTTGTCCATAAGGCCATGAAAAATCTACCCATACATATTGATAAGCTGATATTATCAGCCTTATCTATACAGAATGGAAAGATTTAACTCAACGGACCATGGACTGTCCAGACTGGTCCCATCAGCACATAAACATGACCCGTACGTACTGATAGGCTAATACGATCAGCCATCGGTACTGCCTGGATGGACCAAAGACTGTCTAGACTGGTCCATCAGGCCATGAAAAATCGACCCACACGTACTAATAGGCTGATAAGATCAGCCTTATCCGTACTGGATGGAAGAATTTATCTCAACGGACAATGGACTGTCCAGACTGGTCCGTCAATACATGCAAAATGACCCATACGTACTGATAGGCTGATACGATCAGCCCTCCATACTGCCTAGAAGGACCAAGGACATTCCAGAGTGGTCCATCAGGCCATGAAAAATCGACCCATACGTACTGATATGTTGATATGATCAGCCTTATCCGTACTGAATGGAAAGATTTAACTCAACGGACCATGGACTGCCCAGGCTGGTCCCAGCAGTACATGAAAAATGACCCATACGTACTAATAGGCTAATGTGATCAGCCATCCGTACTGCCTGGATGGACCAAGGAATGTCCAGGCTAGTCCATCAGGCCAAGAAAAATTGACCCACACTTACTGATAGGCTGATATGATCAGCCTTATCCGTACTGAATGGAAGGATTTAACTCAACGGACCATGGACTGACCAGATTAGTCCCATCAGTACATGAAAAATGACACATACGTACTGATAGGCTAATATGAACAGCCATACGTACTGAATGGAAGGATTTAACTAAATGGACAATGGACAGTCCGGACTCGTCCAATCAATACAGAAAAAACGACCCATACGTACTTATAGGCTGATACGATCAGCCATCCGTACTGCCTGGAAGGACCAAGGACTGTCTAGACTGGTCCATTAGGCCATGAAAAATTGAACCACACGTACTGATAGGCTGACATGATCAGCCTTATCCGTACTAAATGGAAGGATTTAACTCAACGGACCATGGACTGTCCAGACTGGTCCCACCAATACATGAAAAATGACACATATGTACTGATGACTGATACGATTATCAATCCGTCTTTCCTGGATGGAACAAGGACTGTCCAAACTGGTCAATCAGGCTATGAAAAATTGACCCACACGTACTGATAGGCTGATATGATCAGCCTTATCCTACTGAATGGAAGGATTTAACTCAATGGACCATGGACTGTACAGACTTGTCCCTTCAGTACATGAAAAATGACCCATGCGTACTGATAGGCTGGTATGATCAGCCATCCGTACTGCCTGGAAGGACCAAGGACTGTCCATACTGGTCCATCAGGCCACGAAAAATCAACCCAAGCGTACTGATATGCTGATACTATCAACCTTATACGTACTGAATGGAAGGATTTAACTCAACGGTCAATGGACTGTCCAGACTGGTCCCATCAGTACATGAAAAATGACCCATACATACTGATAGGCTGATACGATCAGCCATCCGTACTGCCTAGATGGACCAAAGACTGTCCAGTCATGTCCATCAGGCCACAAAAAATTGACCCACACGTACTAATAGTCTGATTTGATCAGCCTTAACCGTACTGAACGGAAGGACTTAACTCAACGGACCATGGACTGTCCAGACTTGTCCCATCAGTACATGAAAAATGACCCATATGTACTGATGACTGATACGATCAGCCATCCGTACTGCATGGATGGACCAAGTCTTGTCCATACTGGTCTATAAGGCCATGAAAAATATACCCATACTTATTGATAAGCTGATATTATCAGCCTTATGTATACTGAAAGGAAAGATTTAACTCAACGGACCATGGACTGTCCAGACTGGTCCCATCAGCACATAAACATGACACGTACGTACTGATAGGCTAATATGATCAGGCATCGGTACTGCCTGGATGGACCAAAGACTGTCTAGACTGGTCCATCAGGCCATGAAAAATCCACCCACACGTACTGATAGGCTGATAAGATCAGCCTTATCCGTACTGGATGGAAGGATTTAACTCAACGGACAATGGACTGTCCAGACTGGTCCCATCAATACATGAAAAATGACCCATACGTACTGATAGGCTGATACGATCAGCCATCCATACTGCCTAGAAGGACCAAGGACAGTCCAGAGTGGTCCATCAGGCCATGAAAAATCGACCCATACATACTGATATGCTGATATGATCAGCTTTATCCATTCTGAATGGAAGTATTTAACTCAACGGACCATGGACTGTTCAGACTGGTCCCATCAGTTCATGAAAAATGACCCATACGTACTGATAGGCTAATACGATCAGCCATCCGTACTGCCTGGATGGACCAAGGACTGTCCAGACATGTCCATCAGGCCATGAAAAATCGACCCACACGTACCGATAGGCTGATATGACAGCCTTATCCGTACTGAATGGAAGGATTTAACTCAACGGACCATAGACTGTCCAGATTAGTCACATCAGTACATGAAAAATGACCCATATGTTTTGATAGGCTGATACGATAAGCCATCCGTACTGCCTCGATGGACCAAGGACTGTCCATACTGGTCCATCAGGCCATGAAATATCAACCCATACGTACTGATAGGTTGATATGATCAGCCTTATACGTACTGAATGAAAGGATTGGACTAAATGGACCATGGACAGTATGGACTGGTCCCATCAGTACACGAAAAACGACCAATACGTACTGATAGGTTGATACGATCAGCCATCTATACTGCCTGGAAGGAGCAAGGACTGTCCAGACTGGTCCACCAAGCCATGAAAAATCGACCCACACGTACTGATAGGCTGATATGATCAGCCTTAACCATACTGAACGGAAGGACTTAACTCAACGGACCATGGACTGTCCAGACTGGTCCATCAGGCCAAGTAAAATCGACCCACACTTACTGATACACTGATATGATCAGCCTTATCCGTACTGAATGGAAGGATTTAACTGAACCGACCATGGACTGTCCAGACTAGTCCCATCAGTACATGAAAAATAACCTATACGTACTGATAGGCTAATACGATCAGCCATCTGTACTGCTTGGATGGACCAAGGACTTTCCAGACTGGTCTACTAGGGCATGAAAAATCGACCCATATGTACTGATAGGTTAATATGATCAGCCTTATCCGTACTGAATGGAAGGATTTACCTAATGGACCATGGACAGTCCGGACTGGTTCCATCAGTAGACCAAAAATGACCCATACATACTTTTAGGCTGATACGATCAGCCATCCGTACTGCCTGGAAGGACCAAGGACTTTCCAGACTGGTCCATCAGGCCATGAAAAATCGACCCATACGTACTGATAGGCTGATATGATCAGCCTTATCGGTACTGAATGGAAGGATTTAACTCAACGGACCATGGACTGCCCAGAGTGGTCCAATCAGTACATGAAAAATGACCCATACGTACTGATAGGCTGATACAATCAGCCATCCGTACTGCCTAGAAGGACCAAGGACAGTCTAGAGTTTTCCATCAGAACATGAAAAATCGACCCATACGTATTGATAGGCTGATATGACTAGCCTTATCCGTACTGAACGGAAGGACTTAACTCAACGGACCATGGACTGTCCAGACTGGTCCCACTTGTACATGAAAAATGAACCATACGTACTAATGACTGATATGATCAGCCATCCGTACTGCCTGGATGGACTAAGGACTATCCAGACTGGTCCATCAGGCCATGAAATATCGACCCATACGTACTGATAGGTTGATATGATCAGCCTTATACTTACTGAATGGAAGGATTTAACTAAATGGACAATGGACAGTCTGGACTGGTCCCATCAATACAGCAAAAACGACCCATACGTAGTGATAGACTGATACAATCAGCCATCCGTACTGCCTGGAAGGACCAATGACTGTCCAAACTGGTCCATCAGGCCATGAAAAATTGAACCACACGTACTGATAGGCTGATATGATCAGCCTTATCCATACAGAATGGAAGGATTTAACTCAACAAACCATGGACTGTCCAGACTAGTCCCATCTGTACATGTAAAATGACCAATACATACTAATAGGCTGATACGATCAAGCATCCGTACTGTCAGGATGGAACAAGGACTGTCAAGACTGGTCCATCAAGCGATGAAAAATTGACACATATGTACTGATAGGTTGATATGATCAGCCTTATACGTACTGAATGGAAGGATTTAACTAAATGGACAATGAACAGTCCGGACTGGTCCCATCAGTACACCAAAAACGACCCATACTTACTGATAGGCTGATACAATCAGCCATCCGTACTGCCTGGAAGGACCAATGACTCTCCAGACTGGTCCATCAGGCCATGAAAAATTGACCCACACCTACTGATAGGCTGATATGATCAGCCTTATCCATACTGAATGGAAGGATTTAACTCAACAGACCATGGACTGTCCGACTGGTCCCATCAGTACATGAAAAATGACCAATATGTACTAATAGGCTGATACGATCAGCCATCCGTACTGCCTGGATGGACCAAGGACTATCCAGAGTTGTCCGTCAGGCCATGAAAAATCGGCCCATACGAATTGATAGGCTGATATGATCAGTGTTAACTGTACTGAATAGAAGGATTTAATTTAACATACCATGGACTGTCCGGACTGGTCCCATCAGTACACCAAAAATGACCCATACGTACTGATAGGCTGATACGATCAGCCATCTGTACTGCCTGGAAGGACCAAGGACTGTCCAGACTGGTCCATCAGGCCATGAAAAATCGACTCATACGTACTGATAGGCTGATATGATCAACATTATCCATATTGAATAGATGGATTTAACTCAACGGACCATGGACTGTCAAGACTTATCCCATCAGTACATGAAAAATGACCCATACATAGTAATAAGCTAATATGATTAGCCATCCGTACTGAATGGAAGGATTTAACTCAACGGACCATGGACTGTCTAGACTGGTCCCATCAGTACATGAAAAATCACCCTTACGTACTGATAGGCTGATACGATTAGCCATCCGTACTGCCTAGATGGACCAACGACTGTCCAGAGTGGTCCATCAGGCCATGAAAAGTCGACCCATATGTACTGATAGGCTGATATGATCACTGTTAACCGTACTGAATAGAAGGATTTAATTCAACGGACCATGGACTGTCCGGACCGGTCCCATCAGTACTTGAAAAATGACCCATACGTACTGATAGGCTGATACGATCAGACATCCGTACTGCCAGGATGGAAAAAGGACTGTCCAGAGTGGTCCATCAGGCCATGAAATATCGACCCATACGTACTGATAGGTGGATATGATCAGACTTACCCGTACTGAGTGGAAGGATTTAATTAAATGGACCATGAACAGTCCAGACTGGTCCCATCAGTACACCAATAATGACCCATATATACTGATAGGCTAATACGATTAGCCACCCGTATTGCCTGGATGGACCAAGGACTGTCCAGAGTGGTCTATCAGGTCATGAAAAATCGACCCATACGTACTGATAGGCTGATATGATCAGACTTAACCGTACTGAATGGAAGGATTTAACTCAACGGACCATGGACTGGCCGGAATAATCCCATCAGTACATGAAAAAGGACCCATACATACTGATAGGCTGATACGATCAGCCATCCGTACTGCCTGGAAGGACAATGGACTGTACAGACTGGTCCATCAGGCCATGACAAATCGACCCATACATACTGATAGGCTGATNACTTAACCGTACTGAATGGAAGGATTTAACTCAACGGACCATGGACTGGCCGGAATAATCCCATCAGTACATGAAAAAGGACCCATACATACTGATAGGCTGATACGATCAGCCATCCGTACTGCCTGGAAGGACAATGGACTGTACAGACTGGTCCATCAGGCCATGACAAATCGACCCATACATACTGATAGGCTGATATGATCAGCCTTAACCATACTGAACGGAAGGACTTAACTCAACGGACCATGGACTGTCCAGACTGGTCCCATCAGTACATGAAAAATGACCCATACGTACTGATGACTGATACGATCAGCCATCCGTACTGCATGGATGGACCAAGGACTGTCTAGACTGGTCCATAAGGCCATGAAAAATCTACGCATACATATTGATAGGCTGATATGATCATCCTTACCTACACTGAATGGAAAGATTTAACTCAACGGACAATGGACTGTCCAGACTGATCCCATCAATACATGAAAAATGACCCATACGTACTGATAGGCTGATACGATCAGCCATCCGTACTGCCTAGAAGGCCCAAGGACAGTCCAGAGTGGTCCATCAGGCCATGAAAAATCGACCCATACGTACTGATATGCTGATATGATCAGCCTTATCCGTACTGAATGGAAAGATTTAACTCAACGGACCATGGACTGCCCAGGCTGGTCCCAGCAGTACATGAAAAATAACCCATACGTACTAATAGGCTAATGTGATCAGCCATCCGTACTGCCTGGATGGACCTCGGAATGTCCAGACTAGTCCATCAGGCCAAGAAAAATTGACCCACACTTACTGATAGCCTTATCCGTACTGAATGGAAGGATTTAACTCAACGGACCATGGACTGACCAGATTAGTCCCATCAGTACATGAAAAATGACACATACGTACTGATAGGCTAATACGATCAGCCATCCGTACTGCCTGGATGGACCAAGGACTGTCCAGACTGGTCCATCAGGCCAAAAAAAATCGACCCACACTTACTGATAGGCTGATATGATCAGCCTTATCCATTTTGAATGGAAGTATTTAACTCAACGGACCATGGACTGTTCAGACTGGTCCCATCAGTTCATGAAAAATGACCCATATGTACTGATAGGCTAATACGATCAGCCATCCGTATTGCCTGGATGCAAGGACTGTCCAGACATGTCCATCAGGCCATGAAAAATCGACCCACACGTACCGATAGGCTGATATGACAGCCTTATCCGTACTGAATGGAAGGATTTACCTCAACGGACCATAGACTGTCCAGACTAGTCCCATCAATACATGAAAAATGACCCATATGTTTTGATAGGCTGATACGATCAGCCATCCGTACTGCCTCGATGGACCAAGGACTGTCCATACTGGTCCATCAGGCCATGAAAAATTGACTCTTACGTACTGATATGCTGATATGATCAGCCTTATCCGTACTAAATTGAATGATTTAACTCAAAACCATGGACTGCCCAGACTGGTCCAATCAGTACATGAAAAATTTTCCATACGTACTGATAGGCTGATACCATCAGCCATCCTTACTGCCTTGAAGGACCAAGGACATTCCAGAGTTGTCCATCAGACCATGAAAAATCGACCCATATGTATTGATAGGCTGATATGATCAGCCTTATCCGTACTGAACGGAAGGACTTAACTCAACAGACCATGGACTGTCCAGACTGGTCCCACCTGTACATGAAAAATGACCCATACGTACTAATGACTGATACGATCAGCCATCCGTACTACCTGGGTGGACCAATGACTGTCCAAACTGGTCCATCAGGCCATGAAATATCGACCCATACGTACTGATAGGTTGATATGATCAGCCTTATACGTACTGAATGAAAGGATTGAACTAAATGGAACATGGACAGTCTGGACTGGTCCCATCAGTACACCAAAAACGACCAATACGTACTGATAGGTTGATACGATCAGCCATCTATACTCCCTAGAAGGAGCAAGGACTGTCCAGACTGGTCCACCAAGCCATGAAAAATCGACCCACAAGTACTGATAGGCTGATATGATCAGCCTTAACAGTACTGAACAAAAGGACTTAACTCAACGGACCATGGACTGTCCAGACTGGTCCCATCAGTACATGAAAAATGACCCATACGTACTTATGACTGATACGATCAGCCATCCGTACTGCATGGATGGACTAAGGACTGTGTAGACTGGTCCATCAGGCCAAGAAAAATCGACCCACACTTACTGATACACTGATATGATCAGCCTTATCCGTACTGAATGGAAGGATTTAACTGAACCGACCATGGACTGTCCAGATTAGTCCCATCAGTACATGAAAAATAACCTATACGTACTGATAGGCTAATACGATCAGCCATTTGTACTGCTTGGATGGACCAAGGACTTTCCAGACTGGTCCACTAGGCCATGAAAAATCGACCATATGTACTGATAGGTTAATATGATCAGCCTTATCCGTACTGAAATGAAGGATTTACCTAATGGACCATGGACAGTTCGGACTGGTTCCATCAGTAGACCAAAAATGACCCATACATACTTTTAGGCTGATACGATCAGCCGTCCGAACTGCCTGGAAGGACCAAGGACTTTCCAGACTGGTCCATCAGGCCATTAAAAATCGACCCATACGTACTGATAGGCTCATATGATCAGCCTTATCGGTACTGAATGGAAGGATTTAACTCAACGGACCATGGACTGCCCAGAGTGGTCCAATCAGTACATGAAAAAGACCCATATGTACTGATAGGCTGATACAATCAGCCATCCGTACTGCCTAGAAGGACCAAGGACAGTCTAGAGTTGTCCATCAGAACATGAAAAATCGACCCATACGTATTGATAGGCTGATATGACTAGCCTTATCCGTACAGAACAGAAGGACTTAACTCAACGGACCATGGACTGTCCAGACTGGTCCCACTTGTACATGAAAAATGAACCATACGTACTAATGACTGATATGATCAGCCATCCGTACTGCCTGGATGGACTCAGGACTGGTCCCATCGGTACACCAAAAATTGGCCCATACGTATTGATAGGCTGATATGACCAATGACTATCCAGAGTTGTCCGTCAGGCCATGAAAAATTGGCCCATATGTATTGATAGCCTGATATGATCAGTGTTAACCGTGCTGAATAGAAGGATTTAATTCAACATACCATGGACTGTCCGGACTGGTCCCATCAGTACACCAAAAAGACCCATACGTACTAATAGGCTTATACGATCAGCCATCCGTACTGCCTGGAAGGACCAAGGACTGTCCAGACTGGTCCATCAGGCCATGAAAAATCTACCCATTCGTACTGATAGGCTGATATGATCAGCATTATCCATACTGAATGGAAGGATTTAACTCAACGGACCATGGACTGTCTAGACTGATCCCATCAGTACATGAAAAATGACCCATACGTTTTAATAGGCTAATATGATCAGCCATCCGTACTGCCTAGATGGACCAAGGACTGTCTAGACTGGTCAATCAGGCCAAGAAAAATTGACCCAGACTTACTGATACGCTGATATGATCATTGTTAACCTTACTGAATGGAAGGATTTAATTCAACGGACCATGGACTGTCCGGACCGGTCCCATCAGTACATGAAAAATTACCCATACGTACTGATAGGCTGATACGATCAGCCATCCGTACTGCCAGGATGGAACAAGGACTGTCCATAGTGGTCCATCAGGCCATGAAATATTGACCCATACGTACTGATAGGTTGATATGATCAGCCTTATCCGTACTGAATGGAAGGATTTAATTAAATGGACAGTCCAGACTGGTCCCATCAGTAATGATGGAAGAATTTAATAATGACCCATATGTACTGATAGGCTAATACGATTAGCCATCCGTATTGCCTGGATGGACCAAGGACTGTCCAGAGTGGTCTATCAGGCCATGAAAAATCGACCCATACGTACTGATAGGCTGATATGATCAGACTTAACCGTACTGAATGGAAGGATTTAACTCAACGGACCATGGACTGGCCGGAATAATCCCATCAGTACATGAAAAAGGACCAATACATACTGATAGGCCGATACGATCAGCCATCCGTACTGCCTGGAAGGACAAGGGACTGTACAGACTGGTCCATCAGGCCATGAAAAATCGACCCATACGTACTGATAGGCTGATATCATCAGCCTTAACCATACTGAACAGAAGGACTTAAGTCAACGGACCATGGACTGGTCCCATCAGTACATGAAAAATGACCCATACGTACTGATAGGCTGATACCATCAGCCATCCGTACTGCCTAGAAGGACCAAGGACAGTCTAGAGTTGTCCATCAGAACATGAAAAATTGACCCATACGTATTGATAGGCTGATATGATTAGCCTTATCCGTACTGAACGGAAGGACTTAACTCAACGGACCATGGACTGTCCAGACTGGTCCCACCTGTACATGAAANAAGGACCAAGGACAGTCTAGAGTTGTCCATCAGAACATGAAAAATTGACCCATACGTATTGATAGGCTGATATGATTAGCCTTATCCGTACTGAACGGAAGGACTTAACTCAACGGACCATGGACTGTCCAGACTGGTCCCACCTGTACATGAAAAATGACCCATACGTACTAATGACTGATATGATCAGCCATCCGTACCGCCTGGATGGACCAAGGACTAACCAGACTGGTCCATCAGGCCATGAATCATCGGCCAATACTTACTGATTGGTTGATATGATCAACCTTATACGTACTGAATGGAAGTATTTAACTAAATAGACAATGGACAGTCCGGACTGGTCCCATCAATAAAGCAAAAACGACCCATACGTACTGATAAGCTGAGACGATCAGCCATCCGTACTGCCTGGAAGGACCAATGACTGTCCAAACTGGTCCATCAGGCCATGACAAATTGACCCACACGTACTGATAGGCTGATATGATCAGCCTTATCCATACTGAACGGAAGGATATAACTCAACAAACCATGGACTGTCCAGACTGGTCCCATCAGTACATGAAAAATGACCAATACGTACTGATTGGCTGATACGATCAGCCATCTGTACTGCCTGGATGGAACAAGGACTGTCCAGAGTGGTCCATCAGGCCATGAAAAATCGACCCATACGTACTGATATGAATATATGATCAGCCTTATCGGTACTGAATGGAAGGATTTAACTCAACGGACCATGGACTGCCCAGACTGGACCCATCAGTACATAAAAAATGACCCATACGTACTGATTGGCTGATACCATCAGCCATCCGTACTGCCTAGAAGGACCAAGGACAGTCTGGAGTTGTCAATCAGAACATGAAAAATCGACCCATACGTACTGATAGGCTGATATGATCATTGTTACCCGTACTGAATGGAAGGATTTAATTCAACGGACCATGGACTGTCCGGACCGGTCCCATCAGTACATGAAAAATGACCCATACGTACTAATAGGCTGATACGATCAGCCATCCGTACTGCCAGGATGGAACAAGGACTGTCCATAGTGGTCTATCAGGCCATGAAATATTGACCCATACGTACTGATAGGTTGATATGATCAGCCTTATCCGTACTGAATGGAAGGATTTAATTAAATGGACCATGGACAGTCCAGACTGGTCCCATCAGTACACGAATAATGACCCATATGTACTGATAAGCTAATACGATTAGCCATCCGTATTGCCTGGATGGACCAAGGATTGTCCAGAGTGGTCTATCAGGCCATGAAAAATCGACCCATACGTACTGATAAGCTGATATGATCAGACTTAACCATACTGAATGGAAGGATTTAACTCAACGGACCATGGACTGGCCGGAATAATCCCATCAGTACATGAAAAAGGACCCATACATACTGATAGACCGATACGATCAGCCATCCGTACTGCCTGGAAGGACAACGGACTGTACAGACTGGTCAATCAGGCCATGAAAAATCGACCCATACGTACTGATAGGCTGATATCATCAGCCTTAACCATACTGAATGGAAGGACTTAACTCAACGGACCATGGACGGTCCAGACTGATCCCAGCAGTACATGGAAAATGACCCATACGTACTAATTGGCTAATATGATCAGCCATCCGTACTGCCTGGATGGACCAAGGACTGTCCAGACTGGTCCATCAGGACCAAGAAAAATCGACCCACACTTACTGATATGCTGATATGATCAGCCTTATCCGTAATGAATGGAAGGATTTTACTGAACCGACCATGGACTGTCCAGACTAGTCCCATCAGTACATGAAACATAACGCATACGTACTGATAGGCTAATACGATCAGCCATCCGTACTGCCTGGAAGGACCAAGGTCAGTCCAGACTGGTCCATCAGGCCATGAAAAATCGACCAACATGTACTGATAGGCTTATATGATCAGCTTTATCCGTACTGAGTGGAAGGATTTAACTCAACAAACCATGGACTTTCCAGACTAGTCTCATCAGTAAATGAAAAATGACCAATACATACTAATAGGCTGATACGATCAGCCATCTGTACTGCCTGGATGGAACAAGGACTGTCCAGAGTGGTCCATCAGGCCATGAAATATCGACCC
>MU106885.1:65356-83079 GCA_012274485.2 Sinapis alba | reverse complement strand
TCTCATCCAGCTGCCTTAGAACTCTTCCGACCTTCTTTCCTTTTGCCTCCTTCGATCCTGGTTAAGTCTCAGCCTTCCGAGGCCCTTAACCACCCATTCCAGCCATGATACGCTTGTCTTTAGGTCCCATGACCTGACTGGTACGTCTCCTCGTACCATGGCTGTGTCCAAGGCCTCAGCCAGATTCAGGGACATGACACTGTCCACACTGGTCATTCAGGCGATGAAAAATCGACCCATGCGTACTGATAGGATGATATGAATAGCATTAACCGTACTGAATGGAAGGATTTAACTCAACATACCATGGACTGTCCAGACTGGTACCATAAGTACATGAAAAACTGAACCATATGTACTGATAGGCTGATACAATCAGCCATCTGTACTGCTTGGAAGGACCAAGGACTGTCCAACTGGTCCATCAGACCATGAAAAATCGACCCATGCGTACTGATAGGATGATATGAATAGCATTAACCGTACTGAATGGAAGGATTTAACTCAACATACCATGGACTGTCCAGACTGGTACCATAAGTACATGAAAAACTGAACCATATGTACTGATAGGCTGATACAATCAGCCATCTGTACTGCTTGGAAGGACCAAGGACTGTCCAGACTGGTCATTCAGGCCATGAAAAATCGACCCACACTTACTGATAGGCTGATATGATCAGCCTTATCCATACTGAATGGAAGGATTTAACTTAACGGACAATGGACTGTCCAGACTGGTCCCATCAGTACATGAAAAATGACCCATACGTACTGATATGCGGATACGATCAGCAATCTGTACTGCCAGGAAGGACCAAGGACTGTCCAGACTAGTCCATCTGGCCATGAAAAATCTACCCACACGCACTGATAGGCTGATATGATAAGCCTTATCCGTACTGAATGGAAGGATTTAACTCAACGGACCATGGACTGTCCAGACTGGTCTCATCAGTACATGAAAAATGAACCATACGTACTGATAGGCTGATATGATCAGCCATATGTATTGCCTTGATGGACCAAAAACTGTTCATACTGGTCCATCAGGCCATGAAAAATCGACCCACACGTACTGATAGGCTAATATGATCAGCCTTATCCGTACTGAATGGAAGGATTTAACTCAACGGACCATGGACTGTCTAGACTGGTCCCATCAATACATGAAAAATGACTCATACGTACTGATAGGCTGATAGGATCATCCATCCGTACTGCCTGGATGGACCCAAGACTGTCCGGACTGGTCATTCAGGCCATGAAAATGGACAGTCTTGACTGGTCCCATTAGTACATGATCAGCCATCCGTACTGCCTGGCAGGACCAAGGACTGTCCAGACTGGTCCATAAGGCCATAAACAATCGACCAATACGTACTGATAGGCTGATACGATCATCCTTATCCGTACTGAATGGAAGGATATAGCTCAACGGACCATGGACTGTTCGGACTGGTCCCATAAGTACATGAAAAATGACCCATACATACTGATAGGCTGATCAATCAGGCATCCGTACTGCCTGGAAGGACCAAGGACTGTCCAGACTAGTCCATCAGGCCATGAAAAATCGTCCCACACGTACTGATATGCTGATATGATCAACCTTATACGCACTGAATGGAAGGATTTAACTCAACAGACCATGGACTGTCCAGAGTGGTCCCATAAATACATGAAAATTGACCCATACGTACTTATACGCTGATACGATCAACCATCCGTACGGCCTAGATGGACCAAGGACTGTCCAGACCTGTCCATCAGGCCATGAAAAATCGACCAATACGTATTTATAGGCTGATATGATCAGCCTTAACCGTACTGAATGGAAGTATTTAACTCAACGGACAATGGACTGTCCGGACTGGTCCAATCAGTACATGAAATATGACCCATACGTACTGATAGGTTGATACAATAAGCCATCCGTACTGCTTGGATGGACCAAGGACTCTCCAGACTGGTTCATCAATCCATAAAAAATAGACCAATACGAACTGATAGGCAAATATGATCAGCCTTAACTGTACTGAATGGAAGGATATAAATCAATGGACCATGGACTGTTCGGATTGGTCCCATCAGTACATGAAAAATGACCGATACTTACTGATAGGCTGATACGATTAACCATCCATACTGCCTGGAAGGACCAAGGACTGTCCAAACTGGTCCATCTGGCCATGAAAAGTTTTCCCACACGTACTGATAGGATGATATGATCAGCCTTATCCGCACGGAATGGAAGGATTTAACTCAATAGACCATGGACTGTCCAGACTGGTCCCATCAATACATGAAAAATGACCCATACATACTGATCGGTTGATACAATTAGCCATCCGTACAACTTGGATGGACAAAGGACTCTCCAGACTGGTTCATCAGGCCATAAACAGTCGACCAATACGTACTGATAGGCTGATATGATCAGCCTTATCCATACTGAATGGAAGGATATAGCTCAACAGACCATGGACTGTTCGGACTGGTCCCATCACTACATGTAAAATGACCCATACTTACTGATAGGCTGATACGATCAGCCATACGTACTACCTGGAAGGACCAAGGACTGTCTAGACTGGTCCATCGGGCCATAAAAAATTGTCCCTCAAGTACTGATAGGCTGATATGATCAGCCTTATCCGCACAGAATGGAAGGATTTAACTCAACGGACCATGGACTGTCCGGACTGGTCCCATCAGTACATGAAAAATGACCCATACGTACTAATAGTTTGATATAATTAGCCATCCGTACTGCCTGGATAGACCAAGCCCTCTCTAGACTGGTTCATCAGGCCATGAAAAATTGCCCATACGTACTGATAAGCTGATACGATCAGCCTTAACTGTATTGAATGGAAGGATTTAACTCAACAGACCATGGACTCTCCAGAGTGGTCCCATCAGTACATGTAAAATGACCCATACATACTGATAGGCTTGTACGATCAGCCATCCGTACTACCTGGAAGGACCAAGGACTATCCAGACTGGTCCATCAGGCCATGGAAAATCGACCCATACATACTGATAGGCTTATATGATCAGCCTTATCCGTACTGAATAGATGGATTTAACTCAACGGACCACGGACTGTCCAGACTGGTCCCATCAGTACATAATAAATGACCCATACGTACTGATAAGTTGATACAATCAGCCATCCGTACTACCTGGAAGGACCAAGGACTGTCCAGACTGGTCCATCGGGACATGAAAAATCGTCCCACACGTACTGATAGGCTGATATGATCAGCCTTATCCGCACAAAATGGAAGGATTTAACTCAACAGACCATGGACTGTCCGGACTGGTCCCATCAGTACATGAAAAATGACCCATACGTACTGATACGATCAGCCATCCGTACTACCTGGAAGGACCAAGAACTGTCCAGACTGGTCCATCAGGCCATGAAAAATCGACCCATACGTATTGATAGGCTGATATGGTCATCCTTAACCGTACTGAATGGAAGGATTAAACTCAACGAACCATGGACTATCCGGACTGGTCCCATCAGTACATGAAAAATGACCCATACGTACTGATAGGTTGATATAATTAGCCATCCGTACTGCCTGGATAGACCAAGCCCTCTCCAGACTGGTTCATCAGGCCATGAAAAATTGCCCATACGTACTGATAAGCTGATAGGATCAGCCTTAACCGTATTGAATGGAAGGATTTAACTCAACGGACCATGGACTCTCTGGAGTGGTCCCATCAGTACATGAAAAATGACCCATACATACTGATAGGCTTATACGATTAGCCATCCGTACTACCTGGAAGGACCTAAGACTGTCCAGACTGGTCCATCATGCCATGAAAAATCGACCCATACATACTGATAGGCTGATATGATCAGCCTTATCCGTACTGAATAGAAGGATTTAACTCAACGGACCACGGACTGTCCGGACTGGTCCCATCAGTACATGAAAAATGACCCATACTTACTGATAGGTTGATACAATTAGCCATCCATACTGCCTGGATCGACCAAGGACTCTCTAGACTTGTTCATCAGGCTATGAAAAATTGCCCATACGTACTGATAGGCTGATATGATCAGCCTTAACCGTACTAAATGGAAGGATTAAACTCAACAGACCATGGACTGTCTAGACTGGTCCCATTAGTACATGAAAATTGACCCATACATTATGATAGGCTGATACAATCAGCAATCCGTACTCCCTGGATGGATAAAGGACTGTTCAGACTAGTCCATCAGGCCATGAAAAATCAACCCATACATACTGATATGATGATATGATCAGCCTTAACCGTACTGAATTAAAGGATTTAACTCAACGGATCATGGACTGTCCGGACTAGTCACATCAGTACATGAAAAATGACCCATACGTACTGATAAGCTAATACGATCAGCCATCCGTACTGCCTGGAATGACCAAGGACTGTCCAGACTGGTCCATAAGGCCATGAAAAATCAACCCATATGTACTGATAGGCTGATATGACCAGCATTATCCGTACTGAATGGAATTATATAACTCAACGGACCATGGACTGTTCGGACTGGTCCCATCAGTACAAGAAAATGACCCATACGTACTGATAGGCTGATACGATCAGCCATCCGTACTGCCTGGATGTACCAAAGGACTCTCCAGACTGGTCCATGAGGCCAGAAAAATCAACCCATACGTACTGATATGCTTATATGATCATCCTTATTCGTACTGTATGGAAGGATTTAACTCAACGGACCATGAACAGTCTGGACTGGTCCCATCAGTACATGAAAAATGACCCATATGTACTGATAGGCTGATGTGATCAGCCATCCGTACTGTTTTGCAGGACCGAGGATTGTCCAGACTGTCCATAAGGCCATAAACAATCGACCAATACGTACTGATAGGCTGATATGATAAGCCTTATCTGTATTGAATGGAAGGATATAGCTCAAAAGACCATGGACTGTTCGGACTGGTCCCATCAGTACATGAAAATGACCCATACTTATTCATAGGCTGATACGATCAGCCATCCGTACTGCCTGGAAGAACCACGGTCTGTCCAAACTGGTCCATCAGGCCATGAAAAATCATCCCACACGTACTGATAGGCTGATATGAACAGCCTTATCCGCACTGAATAGAAGGATTTAACTCAAAAGACCATGGACTGTTCAGACTAATCCCATCAATACATGAAAAATGACGCATACGTACTGATAGGCTGATACGATCTGCCATCCGTACGGCCTGGATGGACCAAGTACTGTCCAGACCTGTCCATCAGGGCATGAAAAATCGACCAATATGTACTGATAGGCTGATATGATCAGCTTTAACCGTACTGAATGGAAGGATTTAACTCAACGGACCATGGACTGTCCGGACTGGTCCCATCAATACATGAAAAATGACCCATACTTATTGATAGGTTGATACAATTAGCCATCCGTACTGCCTGGATGGACCAAGGACTCTCCAGACTGGTTCATCAGGCCATAAACAATTGACCAATACATACTGATAGGCTAATATGAACAGCCTTATCCGCACTGAATGGAAGGATTTAACTCAACAGACCATGGACTGTTCAGACTGGTCCCATCAATACATGAAAAATGACGCATACGTACTGATAGGCTAATACAATCTGCCATCCTTACAGCCTGGATGGACGTGGGACTGTCCAGACCTGTCCATCAGGCCATGAAAAATCGATCAATACGTACTGATAGGATGATATGATCAGCTTTAACCGTACTGAATGGAAGGATTTAACTCAACGGACCATGGACTGTCCGGACTGGTCCCATCAGTACATGAAAAATGACCCATACGTACTGATAGGTTGATACAATTAGCCATCCGTACTGCCTGGATGGACCAAGGACTCTCCAGACTGGTTCATCAGGCCATAAACAATCGACCAATACATACTGATAGGCTAATATGATCAGCCTTATCCTTTCTGAATGGAAGGATATAGCTCAACCGACCATGGACTGTTCAGACTGGTCCCATCAGTACATGAAAAATGACCCATACTTACTGATAGACTGATACGATCATCCATCCGTACTACCTGGAAGGACCAAGGACTATCCAGACTGGTCCATCCGGCCATGAAAAATCGACCCATACGTATTGATAGGCTGATATGGTCATCCTTAACCGTATTGAATGGAAGGATTTAACTCAACGAACCATGGACTATCCAGACTGGTCCCATCAGTACATGAAAAATGACCCATACGTAATGATAGGTTGATATAATTAGCCATCCGTACTGCCTGGATAGACCAAGCCCTCTCCAGACTGGTTCATCAGGCCATGAAAAATTTCCCATACATACTGATAAGCTGATATGATCAGCCTTAACCATATTGAATGGAAGGATTTAACTCAAAGGACCATGGACTGTCCGGAGTGGTCCCATCAGTACATGAAAAATGACCCATACATACTGATAGGCTTATACGATTAGCCATCCGTACTACCTGGAAGGACCAAGGACTTTCCAGACTGGTCCATCAGGCCATGAAAAATCGACCCATACATACTGATAGACTGATTTAATCAGCCTTATCCGTACTGAATAGAAGGATTTAACTCATTGGACCACGGACTGTCAGGACTGGTCCCATCAGTACATGAAAAATGACCCATACTTACTGATAGGTTGATACAATTAGCCATCCGTACTGCCTGGATCGACCAAGGACTCTCCAGACTGGTTCATCAGGCCATGAAAAATTGCCCATACGTACTGATAGGCTGATATGATCAGCCTTAACCGTACTAAATGGAAGGATTAAACTCAACAGACCATGGACTGTCTAGACTTGTCCCATCAGTACATGAAAAATGACCCATACGTTATGATAGGCTGATACAATCAGTAATCCGTACTGCCTGGATGGATAAAGGACTGTCCAGACTAGTCCATCAGGCCATGAAAAATCAACCCATACATACTGATATGATGATATGATCAGCCTTAACCGTACTGAGTTAAAGGAATTAACTCAACGGATCATGGACTGTCCGGACTAGTCACATCAGTACATGAAAAATGACCCATACATACTGATAACCTAATACGATCAGCCATCCGTACTGCCTGGAATGACCAAGGACTGTCCAGACTGGTCCACAAGGCCATGAAAAATCAACCCATACGTACTGATAGGCTGATATGACCAGCATTATCCGTACTGAATGGAAGGATATAACTCAACGGACCATGGACTGTCCGGACTGGTCCCATCAGTACAAGAAAATGACCCATACATACTGATAGGCTGATACGATCAGCCATCTGTACTGCCTGGATGGACCAAGGACTCTCCAGACTGGTCCATGAGGCCAGAAAAATCAACCCATACGTATGATATGCTTATATGATCATCCTTATTCGTACTGAATGGAAGGATTTAACTCAACGGACCATGAACAGTCTTGATTGGTCCCATCAGTACATGAAAAATGACCCATATGTACTGATAGGCTGATACGATCAGCCATCCGTACTGTCTTGCAGGACCGAGGATTGTCCAGACTGTCCATAAGGCCATAAACCATCGACCAATACGTACTGATAGGCTGATATGATAAGCCTTATATGTATTGAATGGAAGGATATAGCTCAAAAGACCATGGACTGTTCTGACTGGTCCCATTAGTACATGAAAATGACCCATACTTACTCATAGGCTGATACGATCAGCCATCCGTACTGCCTGGAAGAACCATGGTATGTCCAAACTGGTCCATCAGGCCATGAAAAATCGTCCCACACGTACTGATAGGCTGATATGAACAGCCTTATCCGCACTGAATGGAAGGATTTAACTCAACAGACCATGGACTGTTCAGACTGGTCCCATCAATACATGAAAAATGACGCATACGTACTGATAGGCTGATACTATCTGCCATCCGTACGGCCTGGATGGACCAAGGACTGTCCAGACCTGTCCATCAGGCCATGAAAAATCGACCAATACGTACTGATAGGCTGATATGATCAGCTTTAACCGTACTGAATGGAAGGATTTAACTCAACGGACCATGGACTGTCCGGCCTGGTCCCATCAGTACATGAAAAATGACCCATACGTACTGATAGGTTGATACAATTAGCCATCCGTACTGCCTGGATGGACCAAGGACTCTCCTGACTGGTTCATCAGGCCATAAACAATCGACTAATACATACTGATAGGCTAATATGATCACCCTTATCCGTTCTGAATGGAAGGATATAGCTCAACAGACCATGGACTGTTAAGACTCGTCCCATCAGTACAAGAAAAATACCCCATACTTACTGATAGGCTGATACGATCAAACATCCGTACTGCTTGGAAGGACCAAGGACTGTCCAGACTGGTCCATCGGGCTATGAAAAATCCCCCCACACGTACTGATTGGCTGATATGATTAGCCTTATCCGCACTGAATGGAAGGATTTAACTCAACGGACCATGGACTGTCCGGAGTAGTCCCATCAGTACATGAAAAATGACCCATACGTACTGATAGGTTGATACAATTAGCCATCCGTACTGCCTGGATGGACCAAGGACTCTCCAGACTGGTTCATCAGGCCATAAACAATCGACTAATACATACTGATAGGCTAATATGATCAGCGTTATCCGTTCTGAATGGAAAGATATAGCTCAACAGACCATGGACTGTTCAGACTGGTCCCATCAGTACAAGAAAAATGCCCCATACTTACTGATAGGCTGTTACGATCAAACATCCGTACTGCTTGGAAGGACCAAGGACTGTCCAGACTGGTCCATCGGGCTATGAAAAATCCCCCCACACGTACTGATTGGCTGATATGATTAGCCTTATCCGTACTGAATAGAAGGATTTAACTCAACGGACCATGGACTGTCCGGACTGGTCCCATCAGTATATGAAAAATGACCCATACGTACTGATAGGTTGATACAATCAGCCATCCGTACAGCCTGGATCGACAAAGGACTCTCCAGACTGGTTCATCAGGCCATGAAAATTTGCCCATACGTACTGATAGGCTAATATGATCAGAACCATACTGAATGGAAGGATTTAACTCAACAGACCATGGACTGTCTAGACTTGACCCATCAGTATATGAAAAGTGACTCATACGTTCTGATAGGCTGATACAATCAGCAATCCGTACTGCCTGGATGGACCAAGGACTGTCCAGACTAGTCCATCAGGCCATGAAAATTAAACCCATACATACTGATATGCTGATATGACCAGCCTTAATCGTACTAAATTAAAGGATTTATCTCAATGGATCATGGACTGTCCGGACTAGTCGCATCAGTACATGAAAAATGACCCATACGTACTGATAGGCTAATACGATCAGCCATCCATACTACCTGTAAGGACGAAGGACTGTCCAGACTGGTCCATAAGGCCATGGTAAATTAACCCATACGTACTGATAGGCTTATATGGTCAACCTTATCTGTACTGAATGGAAAGATTTAACTCAATGGACCATGGACTTTCCGGACTGGTCCCATCAGTACATGAAAACTGACCCATACGTAGTGACAGGCTGATACGATTAGCCATCCATACTGCCTGGATGGACCAAGGACTGTCCAGACCTGTCCATCAGGCCATGAAAAATCGACCAATACGTATTGATAGGCTGATACGATCAGCCTTAACTGTACTGAATGGAAGGATTTAACTCAACGGACCATGGACAGTCCAGACTGGTCCCATCAGTACATGAAAAATGACCCATACGTACTGATAGGCTGATACGATCAACCATCCGTACTGCCTGGATGGACCAAGGACTGTCTAGACATGTCCATCAGGCCATGAAAAATCGACCAATACGTAGTGATAGGCTGATACGATCAGCCTTAATCGTACTGAATGGAAGGATTTAACCCAATGGACCATGGACTGTCCAGACTGGTCCCATCAGTACATGAAAAATTACCCATACGTACTGATAGGTTGATACAATTAGCCATCCGTACTGCCTGGATGGACCAAGGACTCTCCAGACTAGTTAAACAGGCCATAAACAATCGACCAATATGTACTGATAGGCTGATATGATTAGCATTATCCGTTCTGAATGGAATGATATAGCTCAAGACCATGGACTGTTCGGACTAGTCCCATCAATACATGAAAAATGACCTATACTTACTGATAGGCTGATACGATCAGCCATCCATACTGCCTGGAAGGACCAAGGACTGTCCAGACTGGTCCATCAGGCCATGAAAAATCATCCCACACGTACTGATAGGCTGATATGATCAGCCTTAACCGTACTGAATGGAAGGATTTAACTCAACGGACCATGGGCTGTCCGGACTGGTTCCATCAGTACATGAAAAATGACCCATACATACTGATAGGATGATACGATCAGCCATCCGTACTACCTGGAAGGACCAAGGACTGTCCAGACTGATCCATCGGGCCATGAAAAATTGACCAATACATACTGATAGGCTGATATGATCAGCCTTATCCGTACTAAATGGAAGGATTTCACTCAACGGCCCACAGACTGGTCCACTAGCCCATGAAAAATTGACCCATACGTACTGATAGGCTGATATGACCAGCATTATCCGCACTGAATGGAAGGATATAACTAAACGGACCATGGACTGTCCGGAGTGGTCCCATCAGTACAAAAAAATGACCCACACGTACTGATAGGCTGATACGATCAGCCATTTGTACTGCTTGGATGGACCAAGGACTCTCCAGACTGGTCCATGAGGCCATGAAAAATCAACCCATACGTACTGATATGCTGATATGATCATCCTTATTCGTACTGAATGGAAGGATTTAACTCAACGGACCATGGGGTGTCCGGACTGGTTTCATCAGTACATGAAAAATGACCCATACATACTGATAGGCTGATACGATCAGCCATCCGTACTACCTGGAAAGACCAAGGACTGTCCAGACTGATCCATCGGGCCATGAAAAATTGACCAATACATACTGATAGGCTGATATGATCAGCCTTATCCGTACTAAATGGAAGTATTTAACTCAACAGCCCACAGACTGTCCAGACTGGTCCACTAGGCCATGAAAAATGGACCCATACGTACTGATAGGCTGATATGACCAGCATTATCCGCACTGAATGGAAGGATATAACTAAACGGACCATGGACTGTCCGGACTGGTCCCATCAGTACAAGAAAATGACCCACACGTACTAATAGGCTGATACGATCAGCCATTTGTACTGCTTGGATGGACCAAGGACTCTCCAGACTGGACCATGAGGCCATGAAAAATCAACCCATACGTACTGATATGCTGATATGATCATCCTTATTCGTACTGAATGGAAGGATTTAACTCAACGGACCATGGACAGTCAGGACATGTCCCATCAGTACATGAAAAATGACCCATACGTACTGATAGGCTGATACGATCAACCATCCGTACTGCCTTGCAGGACCAAGGACTGTCCAGACTGGTCCATATGGCCATAAAAAATCTACCAATACGTACTGATAGGCTGATATGAACAGCCTTATCCGTACTAAATGGAAGGATATAGCTTAACTTACCATTGACTGTTCGGACTGGTTCCATCAGTACATGAAAAATGACCCATACTTACTGATAGGTTGATACGATCAGCCAGCCATACTGCCTGGAAGGACCAAGGATTGTCAAGACTTGTCCATCAGGCCATGAAAAATTGTCCCACACGTACTGATAGGCTGATATGATCAGCCTTATCCGCAATGAATGGAAGGATTTATAGGCTGATCATATACTTGAAAAATGACCCATACGTTCTGATAGGCTGATACGATCACCCATCCGTATTGATTGGATAGACCAAGGAATGTCAAAACCTGTCCATCAGGCCATGAAAAATAGACCCATACGTACTGATAGGCTGATATGATCAGCCTTAACCGTAATGAATGGTAGGATTTAACTCAACGGACCATGGACTGCCGGACTGGTCCCATCAATACATGAAAAATGAGCCATACATACTGATAGGTTGATACAATCAGCCATCCGTACTACCTAGAAGGACAAAGGACTCTCCAGACTGGTTCATCAGGCCATGAAAAATTGCCCATACGTACTGATAGGCTGATATGATCAACCTTCACCGTACTGAATGGAAGGATTTAACTCAACAGACAATGGAATGTCAGGACTGGTCCCATCAGTACATGAAAAATGACCCATACGTACTGATAGGTTGATACAATTAGCCATCCGTACTGCCTGGATGGACCAAGGACTGTCCAGACTGGTCCATGAGGCCATGAAAAATCAACCCATACGTACTGATATGCTGATATGATCATCCTTATCCATACTGAATGGAAGGATTTAACTGAACGGACCGTGGACAGTCTTGACTGGTCCCATCAGTACATGAAAAATGACCCATACGTACTGATAGGCTGATACGACCAGCCATCCGTACTGCCTGTTAGGACCAAGGACTGTCCAGACTGGTCCATAAGGCCATAAACAATCGACCAATACGTACTGATAGGCTGATATGATCAGCCTTAACCATAATGAATGGAAGGATTTAACTTAACGGACCATGGACTGTCTGGACTGGCCCCATCAGTACATGAAAAATGACCCATATTTACTGATAGTTGATCGATTAGCCATCGTTACCGCCTGGATGAACCAAGGACTCTCCAGACTGGTTCATCAGGCCATAAACAATCAACCAAAACGTACAGAAAGGGTGATATGATCAGCCTTATCCGTACTGAATGGAAGGATATATCCTAACAGACCATGGACTGTTTGGATTGGTCCCATCAGTACATGAAAAATGACCTATACTTACTGATAGGCTGATACGATCAGCTATCCGTACTGCCTGGAAGGACCAAAGACTGTCCAGACTTGTCCATCAAGTCATGAAAAATTGACCCACACGTACTGAAAGGCTGATATGATCATCCTTAACTCAACGGACTATGGACTGTCCAGAGTAGTCCCATCAGTACATGAAAATCGACCCATGCGTACTAATAGGATGATACGATCAGCCATCCTTACTTCTTGGAAGGACAAACGACTGTCTAGAGAAGTCCATCAGGCCATGAAAAATCGACTCACACGTACTAATAGGATGACATGATCAACCTTATCCATATTGAATGGAAGGATTTAACTCAACGGACCAAGGACTGTCCAGATTTGTCCCATCAGTACATGAAAAATGACCCATACGTCCTATTATGCTGATACGATCAGCAATCCGTACTACCTGGATGGACCAAGGACTGTCCAGACGGGTCCATCAGGCCATGAAAAATCAACCCATACATACTGATAGGCTGATCTGGTTACCTTAACAGTACTGAATGGAAGGATTTAAGTCAACGGACCATGGACAGTTCGGACCGGTCCCAACAGTACATGAAAAATCACCCATACTTACTGGTCCATCGGGCCATGAAAAATTGTCCCACACGAACTGATAGGCTGAAATGATCAGCCTTATCCGCACTGAATGGAAGGATTTAACTCAACAGACCATGGACTGTCCAGACTGGTCCCATCAATACATGAAAAATGACCCATATGTACTGATAGGCTGATACGATCACCCATTCGAACTGCCTGGATGGACCAAGGACTGTCCAGACCTGTCCATCAGGCCATGAAAAATTGACTCATACGTACTGATAGGCTGATATGATCAGCCTTAACCGTAATGAATGGAAGGATTTAGCTCAACGGACCATGGACTGTCTGGACTGGTCCCATCAGTACATGAAAATGACCCATATGTACTAATAGGTTGATACATTAGCCATCCGTACTGCCTGGATGGACCAAGGACTCTCCAGACTGGTTCATCAGGCCATGAAAAATTCCCCATATGTACTGATAGGCTGATACGATCAGCCTTACCCGTCCAGGCTGGTCCATAGGGACTGTCCAGACTGGCAGGACCAAGGACTGACCAGACTGGTCCAAAAGGCCATAAACAATCGACCAATACGTACTGATATGCTGATATGATCAGCCTTATCCGTACTGAATGGAAGGTTATAGCTTAACGGACTATGGACTATTCAGACTGGTCTCATCAGTACATGAAAAATGCCCATACTTACTGATAGGCTGATACGATTAGCCATCCGTACTGCCTGGAAGGAAGAAGAATTGTCCAGACTGGTCCATCAGGCCATGAAAAATCGACCCATACGTACTGATAGGCTGATATGATCAGCCTTAACCGTACTGAATGGAAGGATTTAACTCAACTGACCATTGACTGTCTGGACTGGTCCCATCAGTACATGAAAAATGACCCATACGTACTGATAGTTTGATACAATTAGCCATCCGTACTGCCTGGATGGACCAAGAACTGTCCAGACTGGTCCATCAGGCCATGAAAAATCGACCCTTACGTACTGATAGGCTGATATAATCAGCCTTAACCGTACTGAATGGAAGGATTTAACTCAACTGACCATGGACTGTCTGGACTGGTCCCATCAGTACATGAAAAATGACCCATACGTACTGATAGTTTGATACAATTAGCCATCCGTACTGCCTAGATGGACCAAGGACTCNTGTCCATCAGGCCATGAAAAATCGACCCTTACGTACTGATAGGCTGATATAATCAGCCTTAACCGTACTGAATGGAAGGATTTAACTCAACTGACCATGGACTGTCTGGACTGGTCCCATCAGTACATGAAAAATGACCCATACGTACTGATAGTTTGATACAATTAGCCATCCGTACTGCCTAGATGGACCAAGGACTCTCCAGACTGGTTCATCAAGCCATAAACAATCGACCAATACGTACTGATAGGCTGATATGATCATCCTTATCAGTACTGAATGGAAGGATTTAACTGAACGGACCATGGACGGTCTGGACTGGTCCCATCTGTACATGAAAAATGACCCATACGTACTGCTAGGCTGATACGATCAGCTATCCGTACTGCGTGGCAGGACCAAGGACTGTCCAGACTGGTCCATAAGCCCATAAACAATCGACCAATACGTACTGATAGGCTGATATGACAAGCCTTATCCGTACTGAATGGAAGGATATAACTCAACGGACCATGAATAGTTCGGACCGGTCCCATCAGTGCATGAAAAATGACCCATACGTACTGATAGCCTGATACGATCAGCCATCCGTACTGCCTGGAAGGACCAAGGACTGTCCAGACTGGTCCATCGGGTCACGAAAAATCGTCCCACACGAACTGATAGGCTGAAATGATCAGCCTTATCCGCACTGAATGGAAGGATTTAATTCAACAGACCATGGACTGTCCAGACTGGTCCCATCAATACATGAAAAATGACCCATATGTACTGATAGGATGATACAATCAGCCATTCGTACTGCCTGGATGGACCAAGGACTGTCCAGACCTGTCCATCAGGCCATGAAAAATCGACCCATACGTACTGATAGGCTGATATGATCAGCCTTAACCGTAATGAATGGAAGGATTTAGCTCAACGGACCATGGACTGTCTAGACAGGTCCCATCAGTACATGAAAATGACCCATATGTACTAATAGGTTGATACAATTAGCCATCCGTACTGCCTGGATGGACCAAGGCCTCTCCAGACTGGTTCATCAGGCCATAAAAAATTGCCCATACGTACTGATAGGCTGATATGATCAGCCTTAACCGTCCAGTCTGGTCCATAAGGACTGTCCAGACTGGCAGGACTAAGGCTTGTCCAGACTAGCAGGACTAAGGACTGTCCAGACTGGCAGGACTAAGGACTGTCCAGACTGTCAAAAAGGCCATAAACAATCGACCAATACGTACTGATATGATGATATGATCAGCCTTATCCGTACTAAATGGAAGGATATAGCTCAACCGACTATGGACTATTCGGACTGGTCACATCAGTTCATGAAAAATGCCCATACTCACTGATAGGCTGATACGATCAGCCATCCGTACTGCCTGGAAGGACCAAGAACTGTCCAGACTGGTCCATCAGGCCATGAAAAATTGACCCATACGTACTGATCGGCTGATATGATCAGCCTTAACCGTACTGAATGGAAGGATTTAACTCAACGGACCATGGACTGTCTGGACAGTTCCCATCAATACATGAAAATTGAGCCATACGTACTAATAGTTTGATACAATTAGCCATCCATACTGCCTGGAAGGACCAAGGACACTCCAGACTGGTTCATCAGACCATGAAAAATTGCCCATACGTACTGATAGGGTGATATGATCAGCCTTAAACCATCCAGGCTGGTCCATAAGGACTGTCCAGACTGGCAGGACCAAGGACTGTCCAGACTGGCAGGACCAAGGACTGTCCAGACTGGGAGGACCAAGGACTGTCCAAACTGGCAGGACCAAGGACTGTCCAGACTTGTCCATAAGGCCATAAACAATCGACCAATACGTACTGATATGCAGATATGATCAGCCTTATCCGTACTGAATGGAAGGATATAGCTCAACGGACTATGGACTGTTTGGACTGGTCCTATCAGTACATGAAAAAATTCCCACACTTACTGATAGGCATATACGATCAGCCATCCGTACTGCCTGGAAGGAAGAAGAACTGTCCAGACTGGTCCATCAGGCCATGAAAAATCGACCCATACGAACTAATAGGCTGATATGATCAGCCTTAACCGTACTGAATGGAAGGATTTAACTGAACGGACCATGGACGGTCTGGACTGGTCCCATCAGTACATGAAAAATGACCCATACGTACTGATGGGCTGATATGATCAGCCATCCGTACTGCCTGGCAGGACCAAGGACTGTCCAGACTGGTCCATAAGCCCATAAACAGTCGACCAATACGTACTGATAGGCTGATATGACCAGCCTTATCCGTACTGAATGGAAGGATATAGCTCAACAGACCATGAACAGTTCAGACCGGTCCCATCAGTGCATCAAAAAAGACCCATACGTACTGATAGACTGATACGATCAGCCATCGGCACTGCCTGGAAGGACCAAGGACTGTCCAGACTGGTCCATCGGGCCATGAAAAATCGTCCCACACAAACTGATAGGCTGAAATGATCAGCCTTATCCGCATTGAATGGAAGGATTTAACTCAACAAACCATGGACTGTCCAGACTGGTCCCATCAATAAATGAAAGATGACCCATATAAACTGATAGGCTGATACAATCAGCCATTCGTACTGCCTGGATGGACCAAGGACTGTCCAGACCTGTCCATCAGGCCATGAAAAATCGACCAATACATACTGATAGGCTGATATGATCAGCCTTAACCGTACTGAATGGAAGGATTTAGCTCAACGGACCATGGACTGTCTGGACTGGTCCCATCAATACATGAAAATGACCCAGATGTACTGATAGGTTGATACAATAAGCCATCCGTACTGCCTGGATGGACCAAGGACCCTCCAGACTGGTTTATCAGGCCATGAAAAATTGCCCATATGTAATTATAGGCTGATAAGATCAACCTTAACCGTCCAGGCTGGTCCATAGGGACTGTCCAGACTGGCAGGACCAAGGACTGTCCAGACTGGCAGGACCAAGGACTGTCCAGACTGGTCTAAAAGGCCATAAACAATCGACCTATACGTACTGATATGCTGATATGATCAGCCTTATCCGTACTGAATGGAAGGATATAGCC
>MU106885.1:45584-62023 GCA_012274485.2 Sinapis alba | reverse complement strand
TCCCATCAGTACATGAAAAATGACCCATACGTACTTATAGGCTGATGCGATCAGCCATCCGTACTGTCTGGCAGGACCAAGGACTGTCCAGACTTGTCCATAAGCCCATAAACAATCCACCAATACTTACTGATAGGCTGATATGACCAGCCTTGTCCGTACTGAATGGAAGGATATAACTCAACGGACCATGAAGAGTTCGGACCGGTCCCATCAGTGCATGAAAAATGACCCATACGTACTGATAGGCTGATACGATCAACCATCTGCACTGCCTGGAAGGACCAAGGACGGTCCAGACTGGTCCATCGGGCCATGAAAAATCATCACACACGAACTGATAGGCTTAAATGATCAGCCTTATCCGCATTGAATGGAAGGATTTAACTCAACAAACCATGGACTGTCCAGACTGGTCCCATAAATAAATGAAAAATGACCCATATATACTGATTGGCTGATACGATCAGCCATTCGTACTGCCTGGATGGACCAAGGACTGTCCAGACCTGTCCATCAGGCCATGAAAAATCGACCAATACATACTGATAGGCTGATATGATCAGCCTTAACCGTACTGAATGGAAGGATTTAGCTCAACGGACCATGGACTGTCTGGACTGGTCCCATCAGTACATGAAAATGACCCATATGTACTGATAGGTTGATACGATTAGCCATATGTACTTCCTGGATGGACCAAGGCCTCTCCAGACTGGTTCATTAGGCCATGAAAAATTGCCGATACGTACTGATAAGCTGATATGATCAGCCTTAACTGTCCAGGCTGGTCCATAAGGACTGTCCAGACTGGCAGGACCAAGGACTGTCAAGACTGGTCCAAAAGGCCATAAACAATCGACCAATACGTACTTATATACTGATATGATCAGCCTTATCCGTACTGAATGGAATGATATAGCTCAACGGACTATGGACTATTCGGACTGGTCCCATCAGTACATGAAAAATGCCCATACTTACTGATAGGCTGATACGATCAGCCATCCGTACTGCCTGGAAGGACCAAGAACTGTCCAGACTGGTCCATCAAGCCATGAAAAATCGACCCATACGTACTGATAGGCTGATATGATCAGCCTTAACCGTACTGAATGGAAGGATTTAACTCAACGGACCATGGACTGTCTGGACTGGTCCCATCAATACATGAAAAATGAGCCATACGTACTGATAGTTTGATACAATTAGCCATCCATACTGCCTCGATGGACCAAGGACTCTCCAGACTGGTTCATCAGACCATGAAAAATTGCCCATACGTACTGATAGGGTGATATGATCAGCCTTAACCGTCGAGGCTGGTCCATAAGGACTGTCAAGACTGGCAGGACCAAGGACTGTCCAGACTGGCAGGACCAAGGACTGTCCAGACTAGTCCATAAGGCCATAAACAATCGACCAATACGTACTGATATGCAGATATGATCAGCCTTATCCATACTGAATGGAAGGATATAGCTCTACAGACTATGGACTGTTTTGAATGGTCCCATCAGTACATGAAAAATTCCCATACTTACTGATAGGCTGATACGATCAGCCATCCGTACTGCCTAGAAGGACCAAGAACTGTTCAGACTAGTCCATCAGGCCATGAAAAATTGACCCATACGTACTGATAGGCTGATATGATCAGCCTTATCCGTACTGAATGGAAGGATTTAACTCAACGGACCATGGACTGTCTGGACTGGTCCCATGAGTACATGAAAATGACCCATATGTACTGATAGGTTGATACGATTAGCCATCCGTACTGCGTTGATGGACCAAGGCCTCTCCAGACTGGTTCATCAGGCCATGAAAAATTGCCCATACGTACTGATAGGCATATATGATCAGCCTTAACTGTCCAGGCTGGTCCATAAGGACTGTCCAGACTGGCAGGACCAAGGACTGTCCAGACTGGTCGAAAAGGCCATAAACAATCGACCAATAAGTACTGATATGCAGATATGATCAGCCTTATCCGTACTGAATGGAAGGATTTAACTGAACGGACCATGGACGGTCTGGACTGGTCCCATCAGTACATGAAAAATGACCTATACGTACTGATAGGCTGATACGATCAGCCATCCGTACTGCCTGGTAGGACCAAGGACTGTCCAGACTGGTCCATAAGGCCATAAACAATCGACCAATACGTACTGATAGGCTGATATGACCAGCCTTATCCGTACTGAATGGAAGGATATAGCTCAACGGACCATGGACAGTTCGGACCGGTCCCATCAGTACATGAAAAATGACCCATACTTACTGATAGGATGATACGATCAGCCATCCGTAATGCCTGGAAGGACCAAGAACTGTCCAGACTGGTCCATCAGGCCATGAAAAATCGACCCATACGTACTGATACGCTGATATGATCAGCCTTAACCGTACTGAATAGAAGGATTTAACTCAACAGACCATGGACTGTCCATACTGGTCCCATCAATACATGAAAATGACCCATACGTACTTATAGGCTGATACGATCAGCCATCCGTACTGCCTGGCAGGACCAAGGACTGTCCAGACTTGTCCATAAGGCCATAAACAATCGACCAATACGTACTGATAGGCTGATATGACCAGCCTTATCCGTACTGAATGGAAGGATATAGCTCAACGGACCATGGACAGTTCGGACCGGTCCCATCAGTACATGAAAAATGACCCATATGTACTGATAGGCTGATACGATCAGTCATCCGTACTGCCTGGAAGGACCATGAACTGTCCAGACTGGTCCATCAGGCCATGAAAAATCGACCCATACGTACTGATAGGCTGATATGATAAGCCTTAACCGTACTGAATGGAAGGATTTAACTCAACTGGCCATTGACTGTCTGGACTGGTCCCATCAGTACATGAAAAATAACCCATACGTACTGATAGGCTGATACAATTAGCCATCCGTACTGCTTGGATGGACAAAAGACTCTCCAGACTGGTTCATCAGGCCCTAAACAATCGACCAATACATACTGATAGGCTGATATGACCAGCCTTATATGTACTTAATGGAAGGAAATAGCTCAACGGACCATGGACTGTTCGGACTGGTCTCATCAGTACATGAAAAATGACCCATACTTACTGATAGGCTGATACGATCAGCCATCCGTACTGCCTGGAAGGACCAAGGACTGTCCAGACTGGTCCATCGGGCCATGAAAAATTGTCCCACATGAACTGATAGGCTGAAATGATCAGCCTTATCCGCACTGAATGGAAGGATTTAACCTAACAGACCATGGACTGTCCAGACTGGTCCCGTCAATACATTAAAAATGACCCATATGTACTTATAGGCTGATATGATCAGCCATTCGTACTGCCTGGATGGACCAAGGACTGTCCAGACCTGTCCATCAGGCCATGAAAAATCGACCCATACATACTGATAGGCTGAGATGATCAGCCTTAACCATACTGAATGGAAGGATTTAGCTCAACGGACCATGGACTGTCTGGACTGGTCCCATCAGTACATGAAAATGACCCATATGTACTGATAGGTTGATACAATTAGCCATCCGTACTGCCTGGATGGACCAAGGCCTCTCCAGACTGGTTCATCAGACCATGAAAAATGGCCCATACGTACTGATAGGGTGGTATGATCAGCCTTAACCGTCAAGGCTGGTAATGAGGACTGTTTAGACTGGCAGGACCAAGGACTGTCCTGACTGGTCCATAAGGCCATAAACAAACAACCAATACGTACTGATATGCAGATATGATCAGCCTTATCCGTACTGAATGGAAGGATATAGCTCAACGGACTATGGACTGTTTTGACTGGTCCCATCAGTACATGAAAAATTCCCATACTTACTGATAGGCTGATACGATCAGCCATCCGTACTGCCTGGAAGGACCAAGAACTGTCCAGACTGGTCCATCAGGCCATGAAAAATCGACCCATACGTACTGAAAGGCTGATATGATCAGCCTTATCCGTACTGAATGGAAGGATTTAACTCAACGGACCATGGATTGTCTGGACTGGTCCCATCAGTACATGAAAATGACCCATATGTACTGATAGGTTGATACGATTAGCCATCCGTACTGCCTGGATGGACCAAGGCCTATCCAGACTGGTTCATCAGGCCATGAAAAATTGCCCATACGTACTGATAGGCATATATGATCAGCCTCAACCGTCCAGGCTGGTCCATAAGGACTGTCCAGACTGGCAAAACCAAGGACTGTCCGAACTGGAAGGACCAAGGACTGTCCAGACTGGCAGGACCAAGGACTGTCCAGACTGGTCCAAAAGGCCATAAACAATCGACCAGTACGTACTGATATGCTGATATGATCAGCCTTATCCGTACTGAATGGAAGGATATATCTCAACAGACTATGGACTATTCTGACTGGTCCCATCAGTACATGAAAATGCCCATACTTACTGATAGGCTGATAAGATCAGCCATCCGTACTGCTTGGAAGGACCAAGAACTGTCCAGACTGGTCCATCAGGCCATGAAAAATCGACCCATACGTACTGATAGGCTGATATGGTCAGCCTTAACCGTACTGAATGGAAGGATTTAACTCAACGGACCATGGTGTGTCTGGACTGGTCCCATCAAAACATGAAAAATGACCAATACGTACTGATAGGCTGATACGATCAGCCATCCGTACTGCCTGGCAGGACCAAGGACTGTCCAGACTGGTCCATAAGCCCATAAACAATCGACCAATAAGTACTGATAGGCTGATATGACCAGCCTTATCCGTAAAGAATGGAATGATAGAGCTCAACGGACCATGGACAGTTCGGACCGGTCCCATCAGTGCATGAAAAATAACCCATACATATTGATAGGCTGATACGATCAGCCATCCGCACTGCCTAGAAGGACCAAGGACTGTCCAGACTGGTCCATCGGGCCATAAAAAATTTTCCCACACAAACTGATAGGCTGAAATGATCAGCCTTATCCGCATTGAATGGAAGGATTTAACTGAACAAACCATGGACCGTCCAGACTGGTCCCATCAATAAATGAAAAATGACCCATATATACTGATAGGCTGATACGATCAGCCATTGGTACTGCCTGGATGGACAAAGGACTGTCCAGACCTGTCCATCAGGCCATGAAAAATCAACCCATACGTACTGATAGGCTGATATGATCAGCCTTAGTCGTACTGAATGGAAGGATTTAACTCAACGGACCATGGACTGTCTGGACTGGTCCCATCAGTACGTGAAAAATGACCCATATGTACTGATAGGTTGATACAATTAGCCATCCGTACTGCCTGGATGGACCTAGGCCTCTCCAGACTTGTTCATCAGGCCATGAAAAATTGCCCATACGTACTGATAGGGTGATATGATCAGCCTTAACCGTCCAGGCTGGTCCATAAGGACTGTCCAGACTTGCAGGACCAAGGACTGTCCAGACTGGTCCATAAGGCCATAAACAATCGACCAATACGTTCTGATATGATCACCTTATCCGTACTGAATGGAAGGATATAGCTCAACGGACTATGGACTACTCGGACTGGTCCCATCAGTACATGAAAAATGCCCATACTTACTGATAGGCTGATACGATCAGCCATCCGTACTGCCTGGAAGGACCAAGAACTGTCCAGACTGGTCCATCAGGCCATGAAAAATCGACCCATAAATACTGATAGGCTGATATGATCAGCCTTAACTGTACTGAATGGAAGGATTTAACTCAACAAACCATGGACTGTCCAGACTGGTCCCATCAATAAATGAAAATGACCCATATATACTGATAGGCTGATACGATCAGCCATTCGTACTGCCTGGATGGACCAAGGACTGTCCAGACCTGTCCATAAGGCCATGAAAAATCAACCCATACGTACTGATAGGCTGATATGATCAGCCTTAGTCGTACTGAATGGAAGGATTTAACTCAACGGACCATGGTGTGTCTGGACTGGTCCCATCAAAACATGAAAAATGACCCATACGTACTGATAGGCTGATACGATCAGCCATCCGTACTGCCTGGCAGGACCAAGGACTGTCCAGACAGGTCCATAAGCCCATAAACAATCGACCAATACGTACTGATAGGCTGATATGACCAGCCTTATCCGTACTGAATGAAAGGATAGAGCTCAACGGACCATGGACAGTTCGGACCGGTCCCATCAGTGCATGAAAAATAACCCATACGTATTGATAGGCTGATACGAGCCATCCGCACTGCCTGGAAGGACCAAGGACTGTCCAGACTGGTCCATCGGGCCATAAAAAATCGTCCCACGCAAACTGATAGGCTGAAATGATCAGCCTTATCCGCATTGAATGGAAGGATTTAACTTAACAAACCATGGACTGTCCAGACTGGTCCCATCAATAAATGAAAAATGACCCATATATACTGATAGGCTGATACGATCAGCCATTCGTACTGCCTGGATGGACAAAGGACTGTCCAGACCTGTCCATCAGGCCATGAAAAGTCAACCCATACGTACTGATAGGCTGATATGATCAGCCTTAGTCATACTGAATGGAAGGATTTAACTCAACGGACCATGGACTGTCTGGACTGGTCCCATCAGTACGTGAAAAATGACCCATATGTACTGATAGGTTTATACAATTAGCCATCCGTACTGCCTGGATGGACCTAGGCCTCTCCAGACTTGTTCATCAGGCCATGAAAAATTGCCCATACGTACTGATAGGCTGATATGATCAGCCTTAACCGTCCAGGCTGGTCCATAAGGACTGTCCAGACTGGCAGGACCAAGGACTGTCCAGACTGGTCCATAAGGCCATAAACAATCGACCAATACGTTCTGATATGATCACCTTATCCGTACTGAATGGAAGGATATAGCTCACTAGACTATGGACTACTCGGACTGGTCCCATCAGTACATGATAAATGCCCATACTTACTGATAGGCTGATACGATCAGCCATCCGTACTGCCTGGAAGGACCAAGAACTGTCCAGACTGGCCCATCAGGCCATGCAAAATCGACCCATAAATACTGATAGGCTGATATGATCAACCTTAACTGTACTGAATGGAAGGATTTAACTCAACAAACCATGGACTGTCCAGACAGGTCCCATCAATAAAGAAAAATGACCCATATATACTGATAGGCTGATACGATCAGCCATTCGTACTGCCTGGATGGACCAAGGACTGTCCAGACCTGTCCATCAGGCCATGAAAAATCAACTCATACGTACTGATAGGCTGATATGATTAGCCTTAGTCGTACTGAATGGAAGGATTTAACTCAACGGACCATGGACTGTTTGGACTGGTCCCAGCAGTACGTGAAAAATGACCCATATGTACTGATAGGTTGATACAATTAGCCATCCGTACTGCCTGGATGGACCTAGGCCACTCCAGACTTGTTCATCAGGCCATGAAAAATTGCCGATACGTACTGATAGGCTGATATGATCAGCCTACCGTCCAGGCTGGTCCATAAGGACTGTCCAGACTGGCAGGACCAAGGACTGTCCAGACTGGTCCATAAGGCCATAAACAATCGACCAATACGTTCTGATATACTGATATGATCACCTTATCCGTACTGAATGGAAGGATATAGCTCAACGGACTATGGACTACTCGGACTGGTCCCATCAGTACATGAAAAATGCCCATACTTACTGATAGGCTGATACGATCAGCCATCCGTACTGCCTAGAAGGACCAAGAACTGTCCAGAATGGTCCATCAGGCCATGAAAAATCGACCCATAAATACTGATAGGCTGATATGATCAGCCTTAGCTGTACTGAATGGAAGGATTTAACTCAACAAACCATGGACTGTCCAGACTGGTCCCATCAATAAATGAAAAATGACCCATATACTGATAGGCTGATACGATCAGCCATTCGTACTGCCTGGATGGACCAAGGACTGTCCAGACCTGTCCATCAGGCCATGAAAAATCGACACATACGTACTGATAGGCTGATATGATCAGCCTTAGTCGTACTGAATGGAAGGATTTAACTCAACGGACCATGGACTATCTGGATTGGTCCCATCAGTACATGAAAAATGACCCATATGTACTGATAGGTTGATACAATTAGCCATCCGTACTGCCTGGATGGACCTAGGCCTCTCTAGACTTGTTCATCAGGCCATGAAAAATTGCCCATACGTACTGATAGGCTGATATGATCAGCCTTAACCATCCAGGCTGGTCCACGAGGACTGTCCAGACTGGCAGGACCAAGGACTGTCCAGAATGGTCCATAAGGCCATAAACAATCGACCAATACGTACTGATATGCAGATATGATCAGCCTTATCCGTACTGAATGTAAGGATTTTACTGAACGGACCATGGACGGTCTGAACTGGTCCCATCAGTACATGAAAAATGACCCATACGTACTGATAGGCTGATACGATCAGCCGTCCGTACTGCCTGGCAGGACCAAGGACTGTCCAAACTGGTCCATAAGCCCATAAACAATCGACCAATACGTACTGATATGCTGATATGACCACCCTTATCCGTACTGAATGGAAGGATATAGCTCAACGGACCATGGACAGTTCGGACCGGTCCCATCAGTACATGAAAAATGACCCATACTTACTGATAGGCTGATACGATCAGCCATCCGTACTGCCTGGAAGGACCAAGAACTGTCCAGACTGGTCCATCAGGCCATGAAAAATCGACCCATACGTACTGATAGGCTGATATGATCAGCCTTAACCGTATTGAACGGAAGAATTTAACTCAACAGACCATGGACTGTCCAGACTGGTCCCATCAATACTTGAAAATGACCCATACGTACTGATAGGCTGATACGATCAGCAATCTGTACGGCCTGGATGGACCAATAACTGTCCAGACCTGTCCATCAGGCCATGAATAATCGACCCATACGTACTGATAGGCTGATATGATCAGCCTTAACCGTACTGAATGGAATAATTTAACTCAATGGACCATGGACTGTCTGAACTTGTCCCATCAGTACATGAAAAATAACCCATACGTACTGATAGGCTGATACAAGTAGCCATCCCTACTGCCTGGATGGACCAAGGACTCTCTAGACTTGTTCATCAGGCCATAAACAATCGACCAATACATACTGATAGGCTGATATGATCAGCGTTATCCGTACTTAATGGAAGGATATAGCTCAACGGACCATGGACTGTTCAGACTGGTCCCATCAGTACATGAAAAATGCCCATACTTACTCATAGGCTGATACGATCAGCCATCCGTACTGCCTGGAAGGACCAAGAACTGTCCAAACTGGTCCATTAGGCCATGAAAAATCGACCGATACGTATTGATAGGCTGATTTTATCAGCCTTAACCGTACTGAATGGAAAGACTTAACTCAAAGGACCATGGACTGTCGGGACTGGTCTCATCAGTACATGAAAAATGATCCATACGTACTGATAGTTTGATACAATTAGCCATCTGTACTGCCTTGATGGACCAAGGACTCTCCAGACTGGTTCATCAGACCATGAAAAATTGCCCATACGTACTGATAGGGTGATATGATCAGCCTTAACCGTCCAGGCTGGTCCATTAGGACTGTCCAGACTGGCAGGACCAAGGACTGTCCAGACTGGTCCTTAAGGCCATCAACAATCAACCAATACGTACTGATATGCAGATATGATCAGCCTTATCCGTACTGAATGGAAGGATTTAACTGAACGGAGCATGGACGGTCTGGACTGGTCCCATCAGTACATGAAAAATGACCCATACTTACTTATAGGCTGATACGATCAGCCATCCGTAATGCCTGGAAGGACCAAGGACTGTCCAAACTGGTCCACCAGGCCATGAAAAATCGACCCATACGTACTGATAGGCTGATATGATCAGCCTTAACCGTACTGAACATAAGGATTTAACTCAACAGACCATGGACTGTCCAGACTGGTCCCATCAATACATGAAAATGACCCATACGTACTTATAGGCTGATACGATCAGCCATTTGTACGGCCTGGATGGACCAAGAACTGTCCAGACCTGTCCATCAGGCCATAAAAAATTGACCCATACGTACTGATAGGCTGATATAAACAGCCTTAACCGTACTGAATGGAATAATTTAACTCAACGGACCATGGACTGTCTGGACTGGTCCCATCAGTACATGAAAAATAACCCATACGTACTGATAGGCTGATACAATCATTTTCCAGTAAATGATTTAGTCTTCTTGAAGGTGGCTGCACAGAAAGGAAAGGATTGATTTGGAAAAATTGGAAAGTTACCAACCCGTTACATTGGTCCATATCGAATTACTGCTAAAGCTGGAAAAGTAGCCTATAGACTAAAACTTCCAGCAGATATGCTTATGCATCTGGTATTTCATGTATCAATGTTGCGTAAGCATATACCAGATCCGAATATGGTCGAGCCGCAGCAACCAGAAAACTTGCAACCTAATCTCACCTATCCTGAAGGCTGATCATATCAACCTATCAGTATGTATGGGTCGATTTTTCATGGCCTTATGGACCAGTCTGGACATGCCATGGTCCTTCCAGGCAGTACGGATGTCTGATCGTATCAGCCTATCAGTATGTATGGGTCATTTTTCTTGTACTTATGGGACCTGTCCGTAAAGTCCATGGTCCGTTGAGTTAAATCCTTTCATTCAGTACAGTTAAGGCTGATCATATCAGCTTATCAGTACGTATGGGTCGATTTTTTATTGCCTGATGGACCAGTCTGGACAATCCTTGGTCGATCCAGGCAGTACGGATGGCTGATCGTATCAGCCTATCAGTACGCATGGGTCGATTTTCATGTACTTATGGGACCAGTCTGGACAGTCCATGGTCCGTTGAGTTAAATCCTTTCATTCAGTGCGGATAAGGCTGATCATATCAGCCTATCAGTATGTGAGGGTCAATTTTTCATCGCCTGAAGGACCAGTCTGGACAGTCCTTGTTCCTTCCTGGCAGTACGGATGGCTGATCGTACCAGCCTATCAAAACTTATGGGTCATTTTTCATGTACTGATGGAACCAGTCTGGACAGTCCATGGTCCGTTGAGTTATAACCTTCCATTCAGTATGGATAAGGATGATCATATCAGCCTATCAGTACGTGTGGGTAAATTTTTCATGACCTGATGGACCAGTCTGGACAGTCCTTGGTCCTTCCAGGCAGTACGGATGGCTGATCGTATCAGCCTATCAGTAAGTATGGGTCATTTTTCATGAACTGATGAGACCAGTCCGAACAGTCCATGGTATGTTGAGCTATATCCTTCCATTCAATACGGATAAGGCTGATCATATCAGCCTATCAGTACGTATTTGTAGATTGTTTATGGCCTGATGAACAAGTCTGGAGAGTCATTGGTCTATCCAGGCAGTACAGATGGCTAATTGTATCAAACTATAAGTACGTATGGGTCATTTTTCATGTACTGATGGAAACAGTCCAGACAGTCCATCGTCCGTTGAGTTAAATCCTTCCATTCAGTACGGTTAAGGCTGATCATATCAGCCTATCAATACCTATGGGTCGATTTTTCATGGCCTGATGGACCAGTCTGGACAGTTCTTGGTCCATCCAGGCAGTACGGATGGCTGATCGTATCAGCCTATCAGTAAGTATGGGTCATTTTTCATGTATTGATGGGCCAGTCCGAACAGTCCATGGTCCGTTGAGCTATATCCTTCCATTCTTTACGGATAAGGCTGATCATATCAGCCTATCAGTACGTATTGGTCAATTGTTTATGGCCTGATGAACCAGTCTGGATAGTCCTTGGTCCATTCAGGCATTACGGATGGCTAATTGTATCAAACTATCAATACATATGGGTTATTTTTCATGTACTGATGGGACCAGTCCAGACAGTCCATGGTCCGTTGAGTTAAATCCTTCCATTCAGTACGGTTAAGGCTTATCATATCAGCCTATCAGTACGTATGGGTCGATTTTTCATGGCCTTATGAACCAGTCTGGATAGTTCCTGGTCCTTCCAGGCAGTACGGATGGCTGATCGTATCAGCCTATCAGAAAGTATGGGCATTTTTCATGTACTGATGGGACCAGTCCGAACAGTCCATAGTCCGTTGAGCTAAATCCTTCCATTCAGTACGGTTAAGGCTGATCATATCAGCCTATCAATATGTATGGGTCGATTTTTCATGGCCTGATGGACAGGTCTGGACAGTCCTTGGTCCATCCAGGCTGTATGAATGGCTGATTGTATCAGCCTATCAGTACATATGGGATATTTTTCATGTATTGATGGGACCAGTCTGGACAGTCCATGGTCTGTTAAGTTAAATCCTTCCATTCAATGCGGATAAGGCTGATCATTTCAGCCTATCAGTTCGTGTAGGACGATTTATCATGGCCTTATGGACCAGTCTGGACAGTCCTTGGTCCTTCCAGGCAGTATGGATGGCTGATCGTATCATCCTATCAGTAAGTATTGGTCATTTTTCATGTACAAATGGGACCAGTCCGAACAGTCCATTGTCCGTTGAGCTATATCCTTCCATTAAGTACGGATAAGGTTGATCATATCAGCCTATCAGTATGTATTGGTCGATTTTTTTATGGCCTGATGAACCAGTCTGGAGAGTCCTTGGTCCATCCAGGCAGTACGGATGGCTAATTGTATCAGCGTATCAGTACGTATGGGTTATTTTTCATGTACTGATGGGACCAGTCCGGATAGTCCATGGTCCGTTGAGTTAAATTATTCCATTAAGTACGGTTAAGGCTTATCATATCAGCCTATCGGTATGTATGCGTCGATTTTTCATGGCCTGATGGACAGGTCTGGACAGTTCTTGATTCATCCAGGTCGTACAGATGGCTGATCGTATCAGCCTATCAGTATGTATGGGTCATTTTTCATGTATTGATGGGACCAGTCTGGACAGTCCATGGTCTGTTAAGTTAAATCCGTCCATTCAGTACAGTTAAGGCTGATCATATCAGCCTATAAATACGTATGGGTCGATTTTTCATGGCATGTTGGACCAGTCTGGACAGTTCTTGGTTCTTCCAGGCAGTACGGATGGTTGATTGTATCAGCTGATCAGTACGTACGTATGGGTCATTTTTAATGTACTGACGGGACCAGTCCAGACCGTCCATGGTCCGTTGAGTTAAATCCTTTCATTCAGTATGGATAAAGCTGATCATATCAGCCTATCAGTACGTGTGGGTCGATTTTTCATGGCTTGATGGACCAGTCTGGACAGTCCTTGGTCCTTCCAGGCAGTACGGATGGCTGATCGTATCAGCCTATCAGTACATGTGGGTCATTTTTCATGTACTGATGGGACCAGTCCGGACAGTCCATGGTCCATTGAGCTATTTCCTTCCATTCAGTACGGATGAAGCTGTTCAGATCAGCCTATCAGTACGTATTGGTCATTTATTCATGGTCTGATGGACCAGTTTGGACAGTCCTTGGTCCTTCCAGGCAGTACGGATGGCTGATCGTATCAGCCTATCAGTACGTATGGGTCATTTTTCATGTACTGATCGGACCAGTCCGGACAGTCCATGGTCTGTTGAGCTAAATCCTTCCATTCAGTACAGAAAAGGCTGATCATATCAGGCTATCAGTATGTATGGGTCGATTTTTCATGGCCTTATGAACCAGTCTAGACATGCCATGGTCCTTCCAGGCAGTACGGATGGCTGATCATATCAGCCTATCAGTACGTATGGGTCATTTTTCTTGTACTTATGGGACCAGTCCGGAAAGTCCATGGTCCGTTGAGTTAAATCCTTTCATTCAGTACAGTTAAGGCTGATCATATCAGCTTATCAGTACGCATGGGTCGATTTTTCATTGCCTGATGGACCAGTCTGGAAAATCCTTGGTAAATCCAGGAAGTACGGATGGCTGATCGTATCAGCCTATCAGTACGCATGGGTCGATTTTCATGTACTGATGCGACCAGTCTGGACAGTCCATGGTCCAAGGAGTTAAATCCTTTCATTCAGTGTGGATAAGGCTGATCATATCAGCCTATCAGTATGTGAGGGTCAATTTTTCATCGCCTGAAGGACCAGTCTGGACAGTCCTTGTTCCTTCCTGGCAGTACGGATGGCTGATCGCCTGAAGGATGCAGAACACCAGTGTGTTGGACAGAAGTGTGTGAGAGAAGAATACTTGGTAAAGAAATAGTAGACGAGGCTGCTGAGAAAGTAAAGATAATTCAAGAAAATATGAAGAAGGCTCAAGACCGACAAAAGAAGTATGCATACCGCGGTAGAAGAGAAGTCATTTTCCAGTAAATGATTTAGTCTTCTTGAAGGTGGCTGCACAGAAAGGAAAGGATTGATTTGGAAAAATTGGAAAGTTAGCAACCCGTTACATTGGTCCATATCGAATTACTGCTAAAGCTGGAGAAGTAGCCTATAGACTAAAACTGCCAGCAGATATGCTTATGCATCCGGTATTTCATGTATCAATGTTGCGTAAGCATATACCAGATCCGAATATGGTCGAGCCGCAGCAACCAGAAAACTTGCAACCTAATCTCACCTATCCTGAAGGTCCTTTGCGGATAGGTGAGCGTCGTATCAAGAAATTGAAGAACCGAGAGATTTCTCAAGTTCAAGTATTATGGGGCAAGCGACAGAGAGTTGTTGTCACATGGGAGAATGAAGATAAGTTCCGAGCTGATTACACAGAACTCTTCTCAGATACCCCACTTGTTTAGTAAAGAATGTACATCTATATTTTGAGAATTCGGGGACGAATTCTGTTGAGGGGGGAAGAGTGTAATGACCCTCGCGAGCGGATATAATTTTGGTCTAGAAAATTCTGAAAAAATCAGATTCGAGTTTAATCGATCATAATTAAAAATAAAAACGAACTAATTAATTAATGGCTTGACGGGATTATCTTGTGGTCTAAAGGACTTCACTTGATAGTTATGGTCGAGTATTAATTTTGTAGGTCAAATTTTATGCAAGCTGGACGAGTTTGGTCGAGAATTATTCCATTCAGTACGGTTAAGGCTGTTTATATCAGCCTATCAGTACGTATGGGTCAATTTTTTATGGCCTGATGGACAGGTCTGGACAGTTCTTGGTCCATCCAAGCCGTACAAATGGCTGATCGTATCAGCCTATAAGTACGTATGGGTCATATTCATGTATTGATGGGACCAGTCTGGACAGTCCATGGTCTGTTGAGTTAAATCCTTATGTTCAGTACGGTTAAGGCTGATCATATCAGCCTATCAGTACGTATGGGTCGATTTTTCATGGCCTGGTGGACCAGTTTGGACAGTCCTTGGTCCTTCCAGGCATTACGGATGGCTGATCGTATCAGCGTATAAGTAAGTATGGGTCATTTTTCATGTACTGATGGGACCAGTCCAGACCGTCCATGCTCCGTTCAGTTAAATCCTTCCATTCAGTACGGATAAGGCTGATCATATCTGCATATCAGTACGTATTGGTTGATTGTTGATGGCCTTAAGGACCAGTCTGGACAGTCCTTGGTCCTGCCAGTCTGGACAGTCCTAATGGACCAGCCTGGACGGTTAAGGCTGATCATATCACCCTATCAGTACGTATGGGCAATTTTTCATGGTCTGATGAACCAGTCTGGAGAGTCCTTGGTCCATCAAGGCAGTACGGATGGCTAATTGTATCAAACTATCAGTACGTATGGATCATTTTTCATGTACTGATGAGACCAGTCCCGACAGTCCATGGTCCTTTGAGTTAAGTCTTTCCATTCAGTACGGTTAAGGCTGATAAAATCAGCCTATCAATACGTATCGGTCGATTTTTCATGGCCTGATGGACCAGTTTGGACAGTTCTTGGTCCTTCCAGGCAGTACGGATGGCTGATCGTATCAGCCTATGAGTAAGTATGGGCATTTTTCATGTACTGATGGGATCAGTCTGAACAGTCCATGGTCCGTTGAGCTATATCCTTCCATTAAGTACGGATAACGCTGATCATATCAGCCTATCAGTATGTATTGGTCGATTGTTTATGGCCTGATGAACAAGTCTAGAGAGTCCTTGGTCCATCCAGGCAGTAGGGATGGCTACTTGTATCAGCCTATCAGTACGTATGGGTTATTTTTCATGTACTGATGGGACAAGTTCGGACAGTCCATGGTCCATTGAGTTAAATTATTCCATTCAGTACGGTTAAGGCTGATCATATCAGCCTATCAGTACGTATGGGTCGATTATTCATGGCCTGATGGACAGGTCTGGACAGTTCTTGGTCCATCCAGGCCGTAAAGATTGCTGATCGTATCAGCCTATCTGTACGTATGGGTCATTTTCAGGTATTGATGGGACCAGTCTGGACAGTCCATGGTCTGTTGAGTTAAATTCTTCCGTTCAATACGGTTAAGGCTGATCATATCAGCCTATCAGTA
>MU106885.1:9910-30737 GCA_012274485.2 Sinapis alba | reverse complement strand
CAAGGACTGTCCAGACTGGTCCATCAAGCCATGAAAAATCGACCCACACGTACTGATAGGCTGATATGATCAGCTTTATCCATACTGAATGAAAGGATTTAACTTAACGGACCATGGACGGTCTGGACTGGTCCCGTCAGTACATTAAAAATGACCCATACGTACGTACTGATCAGCTGATACAATCAACCATCCGTACTGCCTGGAAGAACCAAGAACTGTCCAGACTGGTCCAACATGCCATGAAAAATCGACCCATACGTATTTATAGGCTGATATGATCAGCCTTAACAGTACTGAATGGACGGATTTAACTTAACAGACCATGGACTGTCCAGACTGGTCCCATCAATACATGAAAAATGACCCATACATACTGATAGGCTGATACGATCAGCCATCTGTACGACCTGGATGAATCAAGAACTGTCCAGACCTGTCCATCAGGCCATGAAAAATCGACGCATACATACCGATAGGCTGATATGATAAGCCTTAACCGTACTTAATGGAATAATTTAACTCAACGGACCATGGACTATCCGGACTGGTCCCATCAGTACATGAAAAATAACCCATACGTACTGATACGCTGATACAATTAGGCATCCGTACTGCCTGGATGGACCAAGGACTCTCCAGACTGGTTCATCAGGCCATAAAAAATCGACCAATACATACTGATAGGCTGATATGATCAACCTTATCCGTACTTAATGGAAGGATATAGCTCAACGGACAATGGACTGTTCGGACTGGTCCCATTTGTACATGAAAAATGACCCATACTTACTGATAGGATGATACGATCAGCCATCCATACTGCCTGGAAGGACCAAGGACTGTCCAGACTGGTCCATAAGGCCATGAAAAATCGTCCTACACGAACTGATAGGCTGAAATGATCAGCCTTATCCGCACTGAATGGAAGGATTTAACTTAACATACCATGGACTGTCCAGACTGGTCCCATCAATACATGAAAAATATCCCATATGTACTGATAGGCTGATACAATCAGCCATTCATACAGCCTGGATGGACCAAGGACTGTCCAGACCTGTCCATCAGGCCATGAAAAATCGACCCATACATATTGATAGGCTGATATGATCAGCCTTAACCGTACTGAATGGAAGGATTTAGCTCAACGGACTATGGACTGTTCGGACTGGTCCCATCAGTACATCAAAAATGCCCATACTTTCTGATAGGCTGATACGATCAGCCATCCGTACTGCCTGGAAGGACCAAGAACTATCCAGACTGGTTCATAAGGCCATGAAAAATCGACCCATACGTACTGATAGGCTGATATGATAAGCCTTAACCGTACTGAATGGAAGGATTTAACTCAATGGACCATGGACTGTCTGGACTGGTCCCATCAGTACATGAAAAATAACCCATATGTATTGATAGTTTGATACAATTAGCCATCCGTAATGCCTGAATGGACCAAGGACTATCCAGACTGGTTCATCAGGCCATAAACAATTGACCAATACGTACTGATAGGCTGATATGATCAGCCTTATCCGTAAAGAATGGAAGGATATAGCTCAACGGACAATGGACTGTTCGGACTGGTCCCATTTGTACATGGAAGGACCAAGGACTGTCCAGACTGGTCCATAAGGCCATGAAAAATCGTCCCACACGAACTGATAGGCTGAAATGATCAGCCTTATCCGCACTGAATGGAAGGATTTAACTTAACAGACCATGGACTGTCCAGACTGGTCCCATCAATACATGAAAAATGACCCATATGTACTGATAGGCTGATACAATCGGCCATTCATACTGCCTGGATGGACAAAGCACTGTCCAGACCTGTCCATCAGGCCATGAAAAATCGACCCATACATATTGATAGGCTGATATGATCAGCCTTAACCGTACTGAATGGAAGGATTTAGCTCAACGGACTATGGACTGTTCGGACTGGTCCCATCAGTACATGAAAAATGCCCATACTTTCTGATAGGCTGATACGATCAGCCATCCGTACTGCCTGGAAGGACCAAGAACTATCCAGACTGGTTCATAAGGCCATGAAAAATCGACCCATACGTACTGATAGGCTGATATGATCAGCCTTAACCGTACTGAATGGAAGGATTTAACTCAACGGACCATGGACTGTCTGGACTGGTCCCATCAGTACATGAAAAATAACCCATATGTATTGATAGTTTGATACAATTAGCCATCCGTAATGCCTGAATGGACCAAGGACTCTCCAGACTGGTTCATCAGGCCATAAACAACTGACCAATACGTACTGATAGGCTGATATCATCAGCCTTATCCGTAAAGAATGGAAGGATATAGCTCAACGGACCATGGACTGTTCGGACTGGCCCATCAATACATGAAAAATGACCCATACTTACTGATAGGCTGATACGATCAGCCATCCGTACTGCCTGGATGGACCAAGAACTGTCCAGACTGGTCCATCAGGCCATGAAAAATCGACCCATAGGTATTGATAGGNATGGAAGGATATAGCTCAACGGACCATGGACTGTTCGGACTGGCCCATCAATACATGAAAAATGACCCATACTTACTGATAGGCTGATACGATCAGCCATCCGTACTGCCTGGATGGACCAAGAACTGTCCAGACTGGTCCATCAGGCCATGAAAAATCGACCCATAGGTATTGATAGGCTGATATGATCAGCCTTAACCATACTGAATGGAAGTATTTAACTCAACGGACCATGGACTGTCTGGACTGTTTCCATCAGTACATGAAAAATGACCCATACGTACTGATAGTTTGATACAATTAGCCATATGTACTGCCTGGATAGACCAAGGACTCTCCAGACTTGTTCATCAGGCCATAAACAATCTACCAATACGTACTGATAGGCTGATATGATCAGCCTTATCCGTATTGAATGGAAGGATATAGCTCAACATACCATGGACTGTTCGGACTGGTCTCATCAGTACATGAAAAATGACCCATACTTACTGATTGGCTGATACGATCAGCCATCCGTACTGCCTGGAAGGACCAAGGACTGTCCAGACTGGTCCATCAGGTCATGAAAAATTTACCCACACGTACTGATAGGCTGATATGATCATCCTTATCCATACTGAATGGAAGGTTATAACTCAACGGACCATGGACTGTCCAGACTGGTTCCATCAGTACATGAAAAATGACCCATAAGTTTTGATAGGCTGGTACGATCAGCCATCCGTACTGCCAGGAAGGAACAAGGACTGTCCAGACTGGTCCTTCAGGCGATGAAAAATTGACCCTCACATACTGATAGGCTGATATGATCAGCCTTATCCGCACTGAATGAAAGGATTTAAATCAACGGACCATGGACTGTCCAGACTGGTCCCATCAGTACATGAAAATCGACCCATGCGTACTGATAGGCTGATACGATCACCATCCGTACTGCCTGGATCGACCAAGGATTGTCCAGACTGGTCCATCAGGCAATGAAAAATCGACCCATACGTACTGATAAGCTGATATGATCAGCCTTAACTGTACTGAATGAAAGGATTTAACTCAACGGACCATGGACTTTACGGACTGGTCCCATAAGTACAAGAAAAATGACCCATACATACTGATAGGCTGATACGATCAGACATCCGTACTGCCTGGAAGGACCATGGCATGTCCAGACTGGTCCATAAGGCCATGAAAAATCGACCCATACATACTGATAGGCTGATATGATCAGCCTTTTCCATACTGAATGGAAGGATTTAGCTCAACGGACCATGGACTGTCCGGACTGGTCCGATCAGTACATGAAAAATGACCCATATGTACTGATAGGCTGATACGATCAGCCATCCGTACTGCCTGGAAGGACCAAGGACTGTCCAAACTGGTCCATCAGACCATGAATAAACGACCCATACATACTGATAGGCTGATCTGAACAGCTTCATCCGTACTGAATGGAAGGAAATAGCTCAACGGACCATGGACTGTCCGGACTGGTCCCATCAGTACATGAAAAATGACCCACAGGTACTGATAGGCTGATACGATCAGCCATCCGTACTGCCAGGAAGGACCAAGGACTGTCAAGACTGGTCCTTCAGGTGATGAAACATTGACCCTCACATACTGATAGGCTGATATGATCAGCCTTATCCGCACTGAATGAAATGATTTAACTCAACGGACCATGGACTGTCCAGACTGGTCCCATCAGTACATGAAAATCGACCCATGCGTTACGATAGGCTGATACGATAAGCCCTCCTTACTTCCTGGAAGGACAAACGACTGTCCAGACTAGTCCATCATGCCATGAAAAATCGACTCACACGTACTAATAGGATGACAGGATCAACCTTATCCATATTGAATGGAAGGATTTAACTCGACGGACCAAGGACTGTCCAGACTGGTCCCATCAGTACATGAAAAATGACCCATACATACTGATAGGCTGATAAGATAAGTCATCCATACTGCCTGGAAGGATACCAAGGACTGTCCAGACTAGTCCATCAGGCCATGAAAAATCGACCCATACGTACTTATAGGCTGATATGATCAGCCTTAACAGTACTGAAAGGAAGGATTTAACTCAACGGACCATGGACTGTCTGGACTGGTCCCATCAGTACATGAAAAATGACCCATACGTACTGATAGGCTAATACGATTACCCATCCGTACTGCCTGGAAGGACCAAGGACTGTCTAGACTGGTCCATCAAGCATGAAAAATTGATCATTCGTACTAATAGACTGATATGGTCAGCCTTATCAACGGACCATGGACTGTCCGGACTGGTCCCATCAGTACATCAAAAATGACCCATACAAACTAATAGGCTGATACGATCAGCCATCCGTACTCCCTGGATCGACCAAGGATTGTTCAGACTGGTCCATCAGGCAATGAAATTTCGACCCATACGTACTGATAAGCTGATATGATCAGCCTTAACCGTACTGAATGAAAGGATTTAACTCAACGGACCATGGACTTTTTTCGAACTGGTCCCATAAGTACAAGAAAAATGACCCATACGTTCTGATAGGCTGATACGATCAGCCATCCGTACTGCCTGGAAGGACCATGGCATGTCCAGACTGGTCCATAAGGCCATGAAAAATCGACCCATACATACTGATAGGCTGATATGATCAGTACATGAAAAATAACCCATAGGTACTGATAGGCTGATACGATTAGCCATCCGTACTGCCTGGAAGGACAAAGGACTGTCCAAACTGGTCCATCAGACCATGAATAAACGACCCATACGTACTGATAGGCTGATCTGAACAGCTTCATCCGTACTGAATGGAAGAAATAGCTCAACGGACCATGGACTGTCCGGACTGGTCCCATCAGTACATGAAAAATGACCCACAGGTACTGATAGGCTGAAATGATCAGCCATCCGTACTGCCTGGAAGGACCAAGAACTGTCAAGACTAGTCCATCATGCCATGAAAAATCGATCCAGACGTACTGATAGGCTGATATGATCAGCTTTATCCGTACTGAATGGAAGGATTTAACTCAACGGACCATGGACGGTCTGGACTGGTCCCGTCAGTACATTAAAAATGACCCATACGTACGTACTGATCAGCTGATACAATCAACCATCCGTACTGCCTGGAAAGACCAAGAACTGTCAAGACTAGTCCATCATGCCATGAAAAATCGATCCACACGTACTGATAGGCTGATATGATCATCTTTATCCGTACTGAGTGGAAGGATTTAACTCAACAGACCATGGACTGTCTAGACTGGTCCCATCTATACATGAAAAATGACCCATACGTACTAATAGGCTAATACGATCAGCCATCCATACTTCCTGGATCGACCAAGGTCTGTCCAGACTGGTCCATCAGGCCATGAAAAATCGACCCATAGGTACTGATAAGCTGGTAGGATCAGCCTTAACCGTACGAAATGGAAGGATTTAGCTCAACGGACCATGGACTGTATGGACTGGTCCCATCAGTACATGGAAAATGACCCATACGTACTGATAGGCTGATACGATTATTCATCCGTACTGCCTGCAAGGACCAAGGATTTTCCAGACTAGTCCATCAGGCCATGAAAAATCGAACAACCCAGACTGATAGGCAGATTTGATAAATGATCCATACGTACTGATAGGCTGATACGATTACCCATCCATACTGCCCGGAAGGACCAAGGACTTTCCAGACTGGTCCATCAGGCCATGAAAAATCGATCAACACAGACTGATAGGCTGATATGATCAGCCTTATCCGTAGTGAATGAAAGGATTTAACTCAACGGACCAAGGACTGTCCAGACTGGTCCCATCAGTACATGAAAAATGACCCATACGTAGTGATAAGGTTTTACGATCAGCAATCCATAATTCTTGGAAGGACCAAGGACTGTCCAGACTGGTGCATCAGGCCATGAAAAATCGATCCACACGTACTAATAGCCTTATTTGATCAGCCTTAACAATATTGAATGGAAGGATTTAACTCAACGGACTATGGACAGTCCAGACTGGTCCCATCAGTACATGAAAAATGAACCATATGTACTGATAGGCTGATACCTTCAGCCTTCCATACTGCCTGGAAGGACCAAAGACTGTCCAGTCTGGTCCATCAAGCCATGAAAAATCGACCCACACGTACTGATAGGCTGATAGGATCAGCTTTATCCGTACTAAATGGAAGGATTTAACTCAACGGACCATGGACGGTCTGGACTGGTCCCGTCAGTACATTAAAACTGACCTATACGTACATACTGATGAGCTGATACAATCAACCATCCGTACTGCCTGGAAGGACCAAGGACTGTCTAGACTGGTCCATCAAGCCATGAAAAATTGATCATTCGTACTAATAGACTGATATGGTCATCCTTATCAGTACTGAATGGAAGGATTAAACTCAAAGGACCATGGACTGTCTGGGCTGGTCCCATCAGTACATGAAAAATGACCCATACAAACTGATTGGCTGATACGATCAGCCATCCGTACTGCCTGGATCGACCAAGGACTGTCCAGACTGGTCCATCAGGCCATCAAAAATCGACCCATACGTACTGATAAGCTGATATGATCAGCCTTAACAGTACTGAATGGCAAGATTTAACTCAACGGACCATAGACTTTCCGAACTGGTCCCATAAGTACATGAAAAATGACCCATACGTACTGATAGGCTAATACGATCAGCCATCCGTACTGCCTGGAAGGACCATGGACTGTCCAGACTGGTCCATAAGGCCATGAAAGATCGACCCATACATACTGATAGGCTGATATGATCAGCCTTTTCCGTACTGAATGGAAGGATTTAGCTCAACGGACCATGGACTGTCCGGACTGGTCCGATCAGTACATGAAAAATGACCCATACGTACTAATAGGCTGATATGATCAGCCATTCATACTGCCTGGAAGGACCAAGGACTTTCCAAACTGGTCCATCAGGCCATGAAAAATCGACCAACACAGACTGATAGGCTGATATGATCAGCCTTAACAGTAGTGAATGGAATGATTTAATTCAACGGACTATGGACTGTTCACACTGGTCCCATCATTACATGAAAAATGACCCATACAAACTGATAGGCTGATACAATCAGCCATCCGTACAGCCTGGGTCGACCAAGGACTGTCAAGACTGGTCCATTAGGCCATGAAAAATCGACCCATAGGTACTGATAAGCTGATATGATCAGCCTTAACCGTAATGGATGAAAGAATTTAACTCAACGGACCATGGATTTTCTGGACTGGTCCAATCAGTACATGAAAAATGACCCATACGTACTGACAGGCTGATACAATCAGCCATTCATACTGCCTGGAAGGACCATTGACTGTCCAGACTGATCCATAAGGCCATTAAAAATCGACCCATACGTAGGGATAAGCTGATATGATCTGCCTTTTCCGCACTGAATGGAACAATTTAGCTCAACGGACTATGGACAGTCCAGACTGGTCCCATCAGTACATGAAAACTGAACCATATGTACTGATAGGCTGATACCTTCAGCCATCCATACTGCCTGGAAGGACCAAAGACTGTCCAGACTGGTCCATCAAGCCATGAAAAATCGACCCACACGTACTGATAGGCTGATATGATCAGCTTTATCCGTACTGAATAGAAGGATTTAACTCAACGGACCATGGACGGTCTGGACTGGTCCCGTCAGTACATTAAAAATGACCCATACATACGTACTGATGAGCTGATACAATCAACCATCCGTACTGCCTGGAAGGACCAAGGACTGTCTAGACTGGTCCATCAAGCCATGAAAAATTGATAATTCGTACTAATAGACTGATATGGTCAGCCTTATCAGTACTGAACGGAAGGATTAAACTCAACGGACCATGGACTGTCTGGGCTGGTCCCATCAGTACATGAAAAATTACCCATACAAACTGATTGGCTGATACGATCAGCCATCCGTACTGCCTGGATCGACCAAGGACTGTCCAGACTGTTCCATCAGGCCATCAAAAATCGACCCATACGTACTGATAAGCTGATATGATCAGCCTTAACGGTACTGAATGGAAAGATTTAACTCAACGGACCATAGACTTTCCGAACTGGTCCCATAAGTACATGAAAAATGACCCATACGTACTGATAGGCTAATACGATCAGCCATCCGTACTGCCTGGAAGGACCATGGACTGTCCAGACTGGTCCATAAGGCCATGAAAAATCGACCCATACATACTGATAGGCTGATATGATCAGCCTTTTCCGTACTTAATGGAAGGATTTAGCTCAACGGACCATGGACTGTCCGGACTGGTTCGATCAGTACATGAAAAATGACTCATACGTACTGATAGGCTGATACGATCAGCCATCCGTACTGCCTGGAAGGACCAAGGACTGTCCAAACTGGTCCATCAGACCATGAATAAACGACCCATACGTACTGATAGGCTGATCTGAACAGCTTCATCCGTACTGAATGGAAGGAAATAGCTCAACGGACCATGGACTGTCCGGACTGGTCCCATCAGTACATGAAAAATGACCCACAGGTACTGATAGGCTGATACGATCAGCCATCCGTACTGCCTGGAAGGACCAAGAACTGTCAAGACTAGTCCATCATGCCATGAAAAATCGATCCACACGTACTGATAGGCTGATATGATCAGCTTTATCCGTACTGAATGGAAGGATTTAACTCAACGGACCATGGACGGTCTGGACTGGTCCCGTCAGTACATTAAAAATGACCCATACGTACGTACTGATCAGCTGATACAATCAACCATCCCCACTGCCTGGAAAGACCAAGAACTGTCAAGACTAGTCCATCATGCCATGAAAAATTGATCCACACGTACTGATAGGCTGATATGATCATCTTTATCCGTACTGAATGGAAGGATTTAACTCAACAGACCATGGACTGTCTAGACTGGTCCCATCTATACATGAAAAATGACCCATACGTACTAATAGGCTAATACGATCAGCCATCCATACTTCCTGGATCGACCAAGGTCTGTCCAGACTGGTCCATCAGGCCATGAAAAATCGACCCATAGGTACTGATAAGCTGATATGATCAGCCTTAACCGTACGAAATGGAAGGATTTAACTCAACGGACCATGGACTGTATGGACTGGTCCCATCAGTACATGGAAAATGACCCATACGTACTGATAGGCTGATACGATTATTCATCCGTACTGCCTGGAAGGACCAAGGATTTTCCAGACTAGTTCATCAGGCCATGAAAAATCGAACACCCCAGACTGATAGGCAGATTTGATAATCCTTTTCTGTACTGAATGGAAGGATTTAGCTCAACGGGCCATGGACTGTTCGGCCTGGTCCGATTAGTACATGAAAAATGATCCATACGTACTGATAGGCTGATACGATTACCCATCCATACTGCCCGGAAGGACCAAGGACTTTCCAGACTGGTCCATCAGGCCATGAAAAATCGACCAACACAGACTGATAGGCTGATATGATCAGCCTTATCCGTAGTGAATGAAAGGATTTAACTCAACGGACCAAGGACTGTCCAGACTGGTCCCATCAGTACATGAAAAATGACCCATACGTAGTGATAAAGTTTTACGATCAGCAATCCGTAATTCTTGGAAGGACCAAGGACTGTCCAGCCTGGTGCATCAGGCCATGAAAAATCGATCCACACGTACTAATAGCCTTATTTGATCAACCTTAACAATATTGAATGGAAGGATTTAACTCAACGGACTATGGACAGTCCAGACTGGTCCCATCAGTACATGAAAAATGAACCATATGTACTGATAGGCTGATACCTTCAGCCTTCCATACTGCCTGGAAGGACCAAAGACTGTCCAGTCTGGTCCATCAAGCCATGAAAAATCGACCCACACGTACTGATAGGCTGATAGGATCAGCTTTATCCGTACTAAATGGAAGGATTTAACTCAATGGACCATGGACGGTCTGGACTGGTCCCGTCAGTACATTAAAAATGACCCATACGTACGTACTGATGAGCTGATACAATCAACCATCCGTACTGCCTGGAAGGACCAAGGACTGTCTAGACTGGTCCATCAAGCCATGAAAACTTGATCATTCGTACTAATAGACTGATATGGTCAGCCTTATCAGTACTGAACGGAAGGATTAAACTCAAAGGACCATGGACTGTCTTGGCTGGTCCCATCAGTACATGAAAAATGACCCATACAAACTGATTGGCTGATACGATCAGCCATCCGTACTGCCTGGATCGACCAAGGACTGTCCAGACTGGTCCATCAGGCCATCAAAAATTGACCCATACGTACTGATAAGATGATTTGATCAGCCTTAACGGTACTGAATGGAAAGATTTAACTCAACGGACCATAGACTTTCCGAACTGGTCCCATAAGTACATGAAAAATGACCCATACGTACTGATAGGCTAATACGATCAGCCATCCGTACTGCCTGGAAGGACCATGGACTGTCCAGACTTGTCCATAAAGCCATGAAAAATCGACCCATACATACTGATAGGCTGATATGATCAGCCTTTTCCGTACTGAATGAAAGGATTTAGCTCAACGGACCATGGACTGTCCGGACTGGTCCGATCGGTACATGAAAAATGACCCATGCGTACTAATAGGCTGATATGATCAGCCATCCATACTGCCTGGAAGGACCAAGGACTTTCCAAACTGGTCCATCAGGCCATGAAAAATCGACCAACACAGACTGATAGGCTGATATGATCAGCCTTAACAGTAGTGAATGGAATAATTTAATTCAACGGACTATGGACTGTCCACACTGGTCCCATCATAACATGAAAAATGACCCATACAAACTGATAGGCTGATACAATCAGCCATCCGTACAGCCTGGGTCGACCAAGGACTGTCCAGACTGGTCCATTAGGCCATGAAAAATCGACCCATAGGTACTGATAAGCTGATATGATCAGCCTTAACCGTACTGGATGAAAGAATTTAACTCAACGGACCATGGACTTTCTGGACTGGTCCAATCAGTACATGAAAAATGACCCAAACGTACTGACAGGCTGATACGATCAGCCATTCGTACTGCCTGGAAGGACCATTGACTGTCCAGACTGATCCATAAGGCCATTAAAAATCGACCCATACGTAGGGATAAGCTGATATGATCAGCCTTTTCCGCACTGAATGGAACGATTTAGCTCAACGGACCATGGACTGTCCGGACTGGTCCGATAAGTACATGAAAAATGACCCATACGTACTGATAGGCTGATATGATCAGCCATCCGTACTTCCTGGAAGGACCAAGGACTGTCCAAACTGGTCCATCAGACCATGAATAAACGACCCATACTTACTGATAGGGTGATCTGAACATCGTCATCTGTACTGAATGGAAGGAAATAGCTCAACGGACCATGGACTGTCCGGACTGGACCCATCAGAACATGAAAATTGACCCACAGGTACTGATAGGCTTATACGATCAGCCATCCGTACTGCCTAGAAGGACCAAGAACTGTCAAGACTAGTCCATCAAGCCATGAAAAATCTACCCACACGTACTGAGAGGCTGAAATGATCAGCCTTATCCATACTGAATGGCTGGTCCTATCTATACATGAAAAATGACCCATACGTATTGATAGGCTAATAAAATAAGCCATCCATACTTCTTGGAATGACCAAGGACTGTCCAGACTGGTCCATCAGGCCATGAAAAATCGACCCATAGGTATTGATAAGCTGATATGATCAGCCTTAACCGTACGGAATGGAAGGATTTAACTCAACGGACCATGGACTGTCTGGACTGGTCCCATCAGTACATGGAAAATGACCCATACGTACTGATAGGCTGATACGATTACCCATCCGTACTGCCTGGAAGGACCAAGGACTTTCCAGAATGGTCCATCAGGCCATGAAAAATCGACCAACAGACTAATAGGCTGATTTGATAATCCTTTTATGTACTGAATGGAAGGATTAAGCTCAACAGACCATGAACTGTTCGGACTGGTCCGATCAGTACATGAAAAATGATCCATACGTACTGATAAGCTGATATGATCAGCCTTAACCGTACTGAATGGAAGGATTTAACTCAACAAACATGGACTTTCCGGACTGGTCCGATCAGTAAATGAAAAATGACCCATACGTACTGATAGGCTGATACGATCAGCCATCCGTACTGCTTGAAAGGACCAAGGACTGTCAAGACTGGTCTATTAGGCAATGAAAAATCGACCCATACGTACTTATAGGCTGATATGATCAGCCTTAACCGTACTGAATGGAAGGATTTAACTCAACGAACCATGGACTGTCTGGACTGGTCCCATCAGTACATGAAAAATGACCCATACATACTGATAGGCTGATACGATTACCCATCCATACTGCCTGGAAGGACCAAGGACTTTCCAAACTGGTCCATCAGGCCATGAAAAATCGACAAACACAGACTGATAGGCTGATTTGATAATCCTTTTCTGTACTGAATGGAAGGATTTAGCTCGACGGACCATGGAATGTTCGGACTGGTCCGATCATTACCTCAAAAGTGATCCATACGTACTGATAAGCTGATACGATCAGCCTTATCCGTACTGAATGGAAGGATTTAACTCAACGGACCATCGACTGTCCAGACTGGTCCCATCTATACATGAAAAATGACCCATACGTACTGATAGGCTAATACGATCAGCCATCCATACTACCTGGAAGAACCAAGGACTGTCCAGACTGGTCCATCAGGCCATGAAAAATCGACCGACACGTACTGATATATTGATATGATCAGACTTATCCATACTGAATGGAAGGATTTAACTCAACGGACAAAGGACTGTCCATACTGGTCCCATCAGTACATTAAAAATGACCCATACGTACTGATAGGCTGATATGATCAGCCTTCTGTACTGCCTGGAAGGACCAAGGACTTTCCAAACTGGTCTATCCGGCAATGACAAATTGACCCACACGTACCGAAAGGCTGATATGATCAGCCTTATCCGTACTGAATGTAAGGATTTAACTCAGTGGACCATGGAGAGTCCAGACTGGTCCCATCAATACATGAAAAATGATCCATACGTATTGATAGGCTGATAAGATAAGTCATCCATACTGCCTGGAAGGACCAAGGATTGTCCAGACTTGTCCATCAGGCCATGAAAAATCGACCCATACGTACTTATAGGCTGATATGATCACCTTAACTGTACTGAATGGAAGGATTTAACTCAACGGACCATGGACTGTATGGACTGGTCCCATCAGTACATGAAAAATGACCCATACATACTGATAGGCTGATACGATTACCCATCCATACTGCCTGGAAGGACCAAGGACTTTCCAGACTAGTCCATCAGGCCATGAAAAAGCGACCAACACAGACTAATAGGCTGATATGATCAGCCTTATCCATACTGAATGGATGGATTTACCTCAACGGACCATGGACTGTCCAGACTACTCCCATCAGTACATGAAAAATGATCCATACGTACTGATAGGCTGATACGATCAGCCATCCGTACTGCCTGGAAGGACCAAGGACTGTACAGACTGGTCTATCAGGCAGTGAAAAATTGACCCACACGTACTGATAGGCTGATATGATCAGCCTTATCCGTACTGAATGAAAGGATTTAACTCAACGGACCAAGGACTGTCCCGAGTGGTCCCATCAGTACATGAAAAATGACCCATACATAGTGATAAGCTTATATGATCAGCAATCAGTACTTCTTGGAAGGACCAAGGACTGTCCAGACTGGTGCATCATGCCATGAAAAATTGATCCACACGTACTGATAGGCTTATATGATCATCCTTTACAGTTTTGAATGGAAGGATTTAACTCCACGGACTATGGACTGTCCAGACTAGTCCCATTAGTACATGAAAAATGACCCATATGTACGGATAGGCTGATACCTTCAGCCATCTATACTGCCTGGAAAGACCAAGGACTCTCCAGACTGGTCCATCAGACCATGAAAAATCGACCCACACGTACTGATAGGCTGATAGGATCAGCTTTATCCGTACTAAATGGAAGGATTTAACTCAACGGACCATAGACGGTCTGGACTGGTCCTGTCAGTACATTAAAAATGACCCATACGTATGTACTGATAAGATGATACATTAAACCATCCGTACTGCCTGGAAGGACCAAGGACTGTCTAGACTGGTCCATCAAGCCATGAAAAATTGATCATTCATACTAATAGACTGATATGGTCAGCCTTATCAGTACTGAACGGAAGGATTAAACTCAACGGACCATGGACTGTCCGGACTGGTCCCAACAGTACATGAAAAATGACCTATACAAACTGATAGGCTGATACGATCAGCCGTCCATACTGCCTGGGTCGACCAAGGACTGTCCAGACTGGTCCATCAGGCCATGAAAAATCGACCCATACTTACTGATAAGCTGATATGATCAGCCTTAACCGTACTTGATGGAAGGATTTAACTCAACGGAGCATGGATTTTCCGGACTGGTCCAATCAGTACATGAAAAATGACCCATACGTACTGATAGGCTGATACGATCAGCCATCCGTACTGCCTGGAAGGACCATTGACTGTCCAGACTGATCCATAAGGCCATGAAAAATCGACCCATACGTAGGGATAAGCTGATATGATCAGCCTTTTCTGTACTGGATGGAATGATTTAGCTCAACGGACCATGGACTGTATGGACTGGTCCGATCAGTACATGATAAATGACCCATACGTACTGATAGGCTGATACGATCAGCCATCCGTACTGCGTGGAAAGACCAATGACTGTCCAAACTGGTCCATCAGACCATGAATAAACGACCCATACGTATTGATAGGCTGATCTGAACAGTGCATCCGTACTGAATGGAAGGAAATAGCTCAACGGACCATGGACTGTCCGGACTGGTCCCATCAGTACATTAAAAATGACCCACAGGAACTGATAGGCTGATACGATCAGCCATCCGTACTGCCTGGAAGGAACAAGAACTGTCAAGACTAGTCCATCAGGCCATAAAAAAATAGACCCACACGTACTGATAGGCTGAAATGATCAGCCTTATCCGTACTGAATGGAAGGATTTAACTCAACTGACCATCGACTGTCCGGACTGGTCCTATCAGTACATGAAAAATGACCCATACGTACTGATAGGCTGATACGATCAGCCATTCGTACTGCCTGGAAGGACCAAGGACTGTCAAGACTGGTCTATTAGGCAATGAAAAATCGACCCATACGTACTGATAAGCTGATATGATCAGCCTTAACCGTACTGAATGGAAGGATTTATCTCACCGACCATGGACTGTCTGGACTAGTCCCATCAGTACATGAAAAATGACTCATACATACTGATAGGCTAATGCTATTACCCATCCATACTGCCTGGAAGGACCAAGGACTTTCCAAACTGGCCCATCAGGCTGATATGATCAGCCTTAATAGTATTGAATGGAATGATTTAACTCAACGGACTATGGAATGTCCTGACTGGTCCCATCAGTACATGAAAAATGACCCATACAAACTGATAGGTTGATACGATCAGCCGTCCAAACTGCCTGGGTCGACCAAGGACTGTCCAGACTGGTCCATCAGGTCATGAAAAATTGACCCATACGTACTGATAAGCGATATGATCAGCCTTAACCGTACTTGATGGAAGGATTTAACTCAACGGACCATGGACTTTCCGGACTGGTCCAATCAGTACATGAAAAATGACCCATACGTACTGATAGGCTGATACGATCAGCCATCCGTACTGCCTGGAAGGTCCAAGGACTGTCCAGACAGGTCCATCAGGCCATAAAAAATCGACCCATACGTACTGATAAGCTGATATGATCAGCCTTAACCGTAATGAATGGAAGGATTTAACTCAACGGACCATGGACTGTCTGGACTAGTCCCATCAGTACATGAAAAATGACCCATACATACTGATAGGATGATACGATTACCCATCCATACTGCCTGGAAGGACCAAGGACTTTCAAAACTGCTCCATCAGGCCATGAAAAGTAGACCAACACAGACTGATAGGCTGATATGATCAGCCTTAACAGTATTGAATGGAATGATTTAACTCAACAGACTATGGACTGTCCTGACTGTCCCATCAGTACAAGAAAAATGACCCATACAAACTGATAGGCTGATACGATCAGCGTCCGGACTGCCTGGGTCGACCAAGGACTGTCCAGACTGGTCCATCAGGTCATGACAAATTGACCCATAGGTACTGATAAGCTGATATGATCAGCCTTAACCGTACTTGATGGAAGGATTTAACTCAACGGACCATGGACTTTCCGGACTGGTCCAATCAGTACATGAAAAATGACCCGTACGTACTTATAGGCTGATACGATTAACCATCTGTACTGCCTGGAAGGACCATTGACTGTCCAGACTGATCCATAAGGCCATGAAAAATCGACCCATACGTAGGGATAAGCTGATATGATCAGCCTTTTCCGTACTGAATGGAACGATTTAGCTCAACCGACCATGGACTGTCGGGACTGGTCCGATCAGTACATGAAAAATGACGCATACGTACTGATAGGCTGATACGATCAGCCATCCGTACTGCCTGGAAGGACCAAGGACTGTCCAAACTGGTCCATCAGACCATGAATAAACGACCCATACGTACTGATAGGCTGGTCTGAACAGAGTCATCCGTACTGAATGGAAGGAAATAGCTTAACGGACCATGGACTGCCCGGACTGGTTCCATCAGTACATGAAAAATAACCCACAGGTACTGATAGGCTGATACGATCAGCCATCCGTACTGCCTGGAAGGACCAAGAACTGTCAAGACTAGTCCATCAGGCTATGAAAAATCGACCCACATGATAGGCTGAAATGATCAGCCTTATCCGTACTGAATGGAAGGATTTAACTCAACGGACCATCAACTGTCTAGACTGGTCTCATCTATACATGAAAAATGACCCATACGTACTGATAGGCTAATACGATCAGCCATCCATACTGCCTGGATCGACCAAGGGCTGTCCAGACTGGTTCATCAGGCCATGAAAAATCGACCCATAGGTACTGATATGCTTATATGATCAGCCTTAACCGTAGTGAATGGAAGGATTTAACTCAACGGACCATGGACGGTCTGGACTGGTCCGATCATTACATGAAAAGTGATCCATACGTACTGATAAGCTGATATGATCAGACTTATCCGTACTGAATGGAAGGATTTAACTCAACGGACCATCGACTGTCCAGACTGGTCCCATGTATACATGAAAAATGACCCATACGTACTGATAGGCTAATACGATCAGCCATCCATACTGCCTGGAAGAACCAAGGACTGTCCAGACTGGTCCATCATGCCATGAAAAATCGACCGACACGTACTTATATATTGATATGATCAGACTTATCCATACTGAATGGAAGGATTTAACTCAACGGACCAAGGACTGTCCATACTGGTCCCATCAGTACATGAAAAATGACCCATACGTACTGATAGGCTGATATGATCAGCCTTCTATACTGCCTGGAAGGACCAAGGTCTGTCCAAACTGGTCTATCAGGCAATGATAAATTGACGCACACGTACCGAAAGGCTGATATGATCAGCCTTATCCGTACTGAATGTAAGGATTTAACTCAGTGGACCATGGACAGTCCAGACTGGTCCCATCAATACATGAAAAATGATCCATACGTATTGATAGGCTGATAAGAAAAGTCATCCATACTGCCTGGAAGGACCAAGGATTGTCCAGACTTGTCCATCAGGCCATAAAAAATCGACCCATACGTACTTATAGGCTGATATGATCACCTTAACCGTACTGAATGGAAGGATTTAACTCAACAGACCATGGACTGTCTGGACTTGTCCCATCAGTACATGAAAAATGACCCATACATACTGATAGGCTGATACGATTACCCATCCATACTGCCTGGAAGGACCAAGGACTTTCCAGACTGGTCCATCAGGCCATGAAAAATCGACCAACACAGACTAATAGGCTGATATGATCAGCCTTATCCATACTGACTGGATGGATTTACCTCAACGGACCATGGACTGTCCAGACTACTCCCATCAGTACATGAAAAATGATCCATACGTACTGATAGGTTGATACGATCAGCCATCCGTACTGCCTGGAAGGACCAAGAACTGTCCAGACTGGTCTATCAGGCAGTGAAAAATTGACCCACACGTACCGATAGGCTGATATGATCATCCTTATCCGTACTGAATGAAAGGATTTAACTCAACGGACCAAGGACTGTCCCGACTGGTCCCATCAGTACATAAAAAATGACCCATACATAGTGATAGGCTTATATGATCAGCAATCAGTACTTCTTGGAAGGACCAAGGACTGTCTAGACTGGTGCATCATGCCATGAAAAATCGATCCACACGTACTGATAGGCTTATATGATCATCCTTAACAGTTTTGAATGGAAGGATTTAACTCCACGGACTATGGACTGTCCAGACTAGTCCCATCAGTACATGAAAAATGACCCACACGTACTGATAGGCTGATAGGATCAGCTTTATCCGTACTAAATGGAAGGATTTAACTCAACGGACCATGGACGGTCTGGACTGGTCCTGTCAGTACATTAAAAATGACCCATACGTACGTACTGATAAGATGATACAATCAACCATCCGTATTGCCTGGAAGGACCAAGGACTGGCTAGACTGGTCCATCAAGCCATGAAAAATTGATCATTCATACTAATAGACTGATATGGTCAGCCTTATCAGTACTGAACGGAAGGATTAAACTCAACGGACCACGGACTGTCCGGACTGGTCCCATCAGTACATGAAAAATGACCCATACAAACTGATAGGCTGGTACGATCAGCCATCCGTACTGCCTGGATCAACCAAGGACTGTCCAAACTGGTCCATCAGGCCATGAAAAATAGACCCATACGTACTGATAAGCTGATATCATCAGCCTTAACCGTACTGGATGGAAGGATTTAACTCAAAGGACCATGGACTTTCCAGACTGGTCCCATAAGTACATGAAAAATCGATCCACACGTACTGATAGGCTGATATGATCAGCCTTAACAATATTGAATTGAATGATTTAAGTCAACGGACTATGGACTGTCCAGACTGGTCCCATCAGTACATGAAAAATGACCCATACAAACTGATAGGCTGATACGATCAGCCATTCGTACTGCCTGGGTCGAGCAAGGACTGTCCAGACTGGTCCATCAGGCCATGAAAAATGATCCATACGTACTGATAAGCTGATATGATCAGCATTAACCGTACTGAATTGAAGGATTTAACTCAACGGACCATTGACTTTCCGGACTGGTCCCATAAGTACATGAAAATGACCCATATGTACTGATAGGCTGATACGATCAGCCATCCGTACTGCCTGGAAGGACCATGGACTGTCCAGACTGGTCCATAAGGCCCTGAAAAATCGACCCATACATACTTATAGGCTGATATGATCAGCCTTTTCCGTACTGAATGGAAGGATTTAGCTCAACGGACCATGGACTGTCCGGACTGGTCCAATCAGTACATGAAAAATGACCCAAACGTACTGATAGGCTGATACGATCAGCCATCCGTACTGCCTGGAAGGGCCAAGAACTGTCAAGACTAGTCCATCAGGCCATGAAAAATCGACCCACAAGTACTGATAGGTTGAAATGATCAGCCTTATCTGTAACACCCCCGGACCGTCCTAGGCCGGACTAACCCGAACGACCCGGAGATGCCACAAGAATAGCTCGTCGGAGCGGATCGACCATGAGTCTGAACGAATTCGATCCCTCGACCAACCCGTCCTGGGGAGCTATGTCCTCGAAGACCATGGCCTAAGGCTTCACAACCCGTACCACGGTCGTCGAGTTGTGTCGACCCGGACTAGGTCTATATCATTCAGCACAACAACAACGAATATAAAATATTCATTTTATTAATAGTAGATGGAAAGCGTTCAAAATACATTACAAAGGTTCAGAGTTTGTGCGCACGGCCTAATGCCAAAAGAAAAAGGAAAATAACTATACATACGGAAGCTAGTCCTAGTATATGCTACAGCCACTTGAAATCTACACCGGTGTCCTAACGTTCCGCGTCCCTCTAAGCTTCCCACCTACTGGTTACCTGCATAGTAGGAGAGGGGGTGAGTAATCAAGATTACTCAGTGAGTTCCGAACATAAACAACAACTACCCTCCCCAGCCCATGCT
>MU106884.1:48055-72069 GCA_012274485.2 Sinapis alba | reverse complement strand
AGGAAGAGTTCGCATGCCGGCGAACAACCGTGTTCACAGTAGCGCGGCGCTTCAGACTCACGGAATATGGCAGAGTGCAATCGGTTACGATCCTTACGCACCGACGAGCAAGGAGGAGCCGAAGACGACTCAGGAGAAGTCTGATGACCCTGAGAACTCCTACGCTAGCTTCCAGGGTCTTCTGGCTCTTGCTCGGATCACTGGCTCCAACAACGACGAGGCTCGTGGTTCTTGTAAGAAGTGTGGCCGTGTGGGACACTTGACGTATCAGTGCAGGAACTTCCTGAGCACGAAGGAGGATAAGGAGAGGGATGGTGGTGAGATTGAAGCTGCTGTTGCGTCGGGGTTGGAGAAGGTTAGGAGATGTGTTGGGAGAGGGGAGGTTGAGGAAGAGAGTAGTGAGGAGGAGGAGGAGAGTGAGAGTGAGGATTCTGATGTTGATTCTGAGATTGAGAAGATTATTGCTGAGAGGTATGGGAAGAAAGGGAGTAGCAGCGGAAAGAAGAAGAAGAAGCGCGATGAGTCTGATTCTGATTCTGGAGATAGGAAGAGAGTGAGGAGGTTGAAGAAGCGGAGGACGCATAAGAGGAGGAGTGCGAGTGAGTCTGAGGACGAGGAAGAAAGGAGGAGTAAGAGGAGGGGAAGAAAGAGAGATGATGATTCTTCTGATGAGGATGACGACCGGAGACGGGTTAAGAGAAAGAGTAGAAAGGAGAAGAGGAGGAGGAGAAGCAGGCGTAATGGTTCTGATTCAGATTCATCTGAGGATGATGGAAGAGGTAGAAGGCAGAAGCGTAGGAACAAAGTGGCAGCTTCTTCTGACTCTGATGTTTCTGGCGATGACGTTTCACGCGTTGGAAGGGGTTCCTCTAAGCGGTCTGAGAAGAAGAGCAGGAAACGTCATCACAGGAAAGACTGAAGTAAAAGATCGGGTTCACATGTCTCTCTTCCACCTATCTCTCGTATCAATCTATTTATTACCATGTTTAATAATGAAACCTGCCAATGGGATTGGATTTGTGTTGGACTCATGTGGTCTGCTTGTTTTAAGAATGTACTATTGAGATACTCTTGTTAATTGTGTGCGAGTGAGTCTTTTGACTCTTTACTGCTTCAGTGATCTATTTAATATTTGATTGTTTGTTTCTAAATGAAGTTATTGTCAAATTGTTCAACAATCAAAGAGCTCGAGTTTCATTTCTCAAATCATACCTTCTTGTGGATCCTCTTAATTTCTTCTCCACCGTTCAAGCAAAAGTTTACTCTCTTGTACAAGACACTAAATAAATCCATCGACAACTTTATTAAACATACGAAAGTGTTCATGTTGGGTATAATGTTTGTTATGTAAGATCTAGCATAATAAGATGTGCAAATGTGTTTACTGGGGACCTGGGGGTACGTTGCTTTCTAAATCCATTGTTTTAGTTTCAGCAATGGACAATAAATTGACTTTTAAAGAATATGAATATGATCAGGATCTGTGGCTGGAGTTTTTGTGTTGGAACTTGGAACTTGGAACATGGTATGGAGTAATGATGTCTAAGACCATCTCCAAACCCACTCTATAATTTACTGTAAAAATAGAATGAAAAATTTAATAATGAATAATCAAAAAAGTGAATACTCTATAAATGGAATAATGATTTTTTTGTTTGTTCATTACTTCATTTAACACTCTATTTTGCAGTAAATTATATAATGAGATTGAAGATGCTCTAGGTAATAACCTAGGAGAAAATAGTGGCAGAAGATAATTAAAGTGACAATGCCGTCTGCAACAAATTCTTATAGCCTTGTGTTTGCTTAATAGCTACCATCTCTCCCTCTCTCTCTCGCTTATTATCAAATAATCATCTCTTTTTATTTTCTTGTGCTTCAGAAAAAATCATCTACTACTTTCTATCTCGAGCAATATTTGTCTCATTCAACCAAATCTTGTGAGAATAAATCAAATCATTTCAAATTAATCAAATTGTTTATAGGAGAGTGGGACTCGAGGCGTGGTTAAGTATTCCCTATCTGCTCCGTTTTTTTCCGTTGCAGAAAAGAGATCCTTTCCCTCCGCTTTCTAACGTTAATCCCCTGAAATGTTGAATAAAAGCAGCACGAAAATCCGCATTTTTAGGGTGGGAAGTTCTAGGAAAAAGGTTTGCCTCAATTGAACATGTCCTTTTAGCCAACAATCAGAGTACTAGCTGACCATCCAAAGAGTAGAGCTTTTGAGGTCTCGAGTTGGTTATCGATGATGGAGAGTGGACTATTAATCACTCTAATCTACGTCCACAAGAACTTTATGGGCTTGGATCTTCTTGGTTAATCAGAAAACATGTAATTTTGATATTATGCGCTGAGAAGAGGTAAACAATAATATTTTTATGGACAAACTGATTCAAAATTTCAAATACACCATGACCTTCTTGGTCTGATCACTGTTGATATCAAAGGTTTAAATAATTATCTCTAACCATCTTCCTTCGCTTTAGCATAGCGAATTTCTCGAACGATGATTTTCTCCTGTCAGAAAGTAGCATAGCTATCTTGGACGTTGTTTTCAAAATTATCGATTTCAACCTTAACAATTTTGAAGGTCTGCGATGTCTCATTCTTTTTTGGAAATATGTTTTAGTGTTTTTACGTTGAGAGAATATTTCAGGAATTTTTTTATGTATTTGGTTGAAAATCTCGTTTGATCTTGCGATTGAGAAATGTTTAGGTTTGTTTGCGTGATGGTATATTTGAAAGTGTCTTTCTGTTTAGAAGTTTTTTTCTTATACCGCGTAACATTTGCGGGTTGTAGAGATGTTTTAGTAGTATTGCATTCAAAATTTGAGCTTGGATCATTTTTACAAAACATTTGAAGTACATGAATTTAAAGAAGATAGAAAAGAAAGTTATAAGCAAAAGAAAAATAGAAAGAGGGAAAAAAAGAAAAATGCGTGGTCTTCTGTTGATAATAACAAAGTTGTAATACTACCCATTTAGATTAAAATAATTATGCAGTGTGTTATATAAATACTCATAACAATTTCCCTTTAACTTTGACCAATTTTTTTTAATTTGTCTCCAAATATGATTCACTTAATTGAGGATCGTTTAAGTTTTGTTTTTTCTGACAACAGGATCGTTTAAGTTACAACATTAAAAGTAAGAGATCCAACTTAAAGTAGTGATATAGTATTTCTTACATTTTAATTATGATGATTATATTTTCCGTTGAAAGAAAATAATTAAAGGTAAGAAATCATTAGCAGTCAATCCCCAAATCTTCGCTAATTAGTGTTTGTCACTTTGTCCGGCTAAAACTTGCTTTGATAAAAATAGCCGGACAAACCCGACCTGAACCGGGTCGATCCGAGGTGTTTTCACTTTTCACCTATAACCGTTTCAGGACTTGTGAGTCACAAGTTGTGACTCGTGATGAGTGCTTTCTCTCTCTGTAACTACAAGTCCACGCAGACAAAGTTCTTCTTCGTCTTCTCTGTTAATTTTCCATGCTTGAGTCCAAAAACTTCTCCCCAAGATCAAGCGTTTTCCTCCTCCACACATGAAAAGAAAAGATGGGGAAAGAAGAGTTAGCAAAGAGCTTAATCGAATCAGTAAAAGAGATCGCTTCGATTTCAGATCACCGTCCTCCACCGATGAAGAAACACTGCGCCCATCTCTCCCGGCGTTTGAAGCTTCTCCTTCCCATGTTGGAAGAGATCAGAGACTGCAAAAACTCTCTATCTGAAGAATCGATGATGAAGGCTTTGCTATCTCTCAGAGAATCCCTCCTCCATGCCAAGGATCTGATTATTTATATCAGCCAAGTCAGCAAGATTTACGTGGTGCGTGCCTTTGATTCCTTGATGCCATTGTCGGGAATACAGAAGCAGCAGATATGTTCTGTTTTTTTTTTTTAATGTTGTCTTTATGATTCTTTAAGGTGTTGGAGAGAGACCAAGTCATGATTAGATTCCAGAAAGTGACAGCTCTGTTAGAACAAGCACTGAGTGAGATTCCTTACCGAAGTCTTGAAATTTCTGATGAGCTTCAAGAACAGGTACATAAAGAGAGAGAGAGAGAGATACATTCTCTGTCTCTGATGTTTGATCATTACATTTACATTTGCTTGTCTCTAACGGTCCTGAGATTTTTTGGGGGCTTTAAACAATTATGGATTGAATGCTAAATGATCAATACATATACTTTTCTTAAACAATTTGATAGCCGTGACCAATGTTTCATTTCGCTATGCCCATGACCGGCCTTGTTCTTGACAACAGGTTTGCTTCTACTGATTGTAGGTTGAGCTTGTTCTAGTTCAGTTAAGAAGAGCGATAGGCAAAGGTGGCGGCGGCAGCGAGAAGTATGATGATGATGAGTTGTATAAAGATCTTCTAACTCTATACGGTGGTGTAACAGAAGACTCTGAGATCCTCAAGAGAGTGGCTGAGAAGCTTCAACTGATGACTGTAACCGACCTTACTCAAGAGTCTTTGGCTTTACTTGATATGCTTAGTTCCAGTGGCGGTGATGATCCCGGTGAAAGCTTTGAGAAGATGATGATGCTTCTTAAGAAGATCAAGGACTTTGTGCAAACCTATAATCCTAACTTGGAGGATGTTCCACTGAGATCAAAACAATCACTTTCTAAGTCACAAGATGAAGATCAGAAGAATGTTCCTGAAGATTTCCGTTGTCCCATTTCACTCAAGTTGATGAGTGATCCAGTCATTGTTTCTTCAGGGCAGGTAGTGTAAAACATTGTCTCCCCGCTTCCTGTATGTGTTTTTTTTTTAAATAGTTGTTACAACTTTTGTTAACTCTGGTCTTGTCTGAATCTTTTTTTTAATAGACATATGATCGTGACTGTATTAAGAAATGGCTAGAAGATGGACACTCAACGTGTCCGAAGACTCAAGAAACGCTAACAAGCGATACCGTCACACCAAACTATGCTTTAAGAAGCCTTATAGCTCAGTGGTGTGAAACCAATGGCATTGAACCTCCAAAACGTCCCAACAATCCTCAACCGAGTAGTAAAGCCTCCTCTTCCTCCTCCTCCTCCTCTTCTTTCATCTCACCTCCTTCTGCTGAACAGTTGAAGATCGAAGAACTCCTATGTAAGCTCACTTCACAACGCCCTGAAGACCAAAGATCCGCTGCAGGAGAAATCCGCCTTCTAGCAAAACAGAACAACCATAACCGAGTCGCCATTGCTGCATCAGGTGCCATCCCTCTACTAGTGAATCTCCTCATGACCTCCGATGACCCCCGGACGCAAGAACACGCAGTAACATCTATTCTTAACCTCTCTATTTTTCAAGAGAACAAAAGAAGGATTGTGTCTACATTTGGAGCGGTTCCCGGGATCGTTTATGTGCTCAAGAAAGGTAGCATGGAAGCTAGGGAAAACGCAGCAGCTACACTTTTCAGCCTCTCGGTTATAGACGAGAACAAAGGGACAATAGGCGCTGCAGGAGCCATTCCTCCGCTTGTGAACTTGCTGAGTGAAGGATCACAGAGGGGCAAGAAAGATGCAGGGACTGCTCTGTTCAATCTCTGTATATGTCAAGGGAACAAAGGAAAAGCTGTGAGAGCTGGATTAGTTCCAGTGCTAATGCGGTTACTAACAGAACCAGAAGGAAGAATGGTCGATGAATCATTAGCTATATTGGCTATACTATCGAGTCATCCTGAAGGGAAAGTAGTGGTTGGAGCGGCGGATGCAGTTCCCATTATGGTTGATTTTATTAGAAGCGGGTCGCCGCGGAACAAGGAGAATGCAGCTGCGGTGTTAGTGCAGCTGTCATGGGATCCACAGCATTTGTTTGAAGCTGAGAAGTTAGGGATAATGGGGTGTTTAATAGAAATGGCTGAGAGTGGTACTGACAGAGGAAAACGCAAAGCGGCACAGTTACTTCACCTCTTTAGCCGTTTTAATGAACAGCACTCTGGTTTGGGTGTAGAAGATCAAGTCTCTCTGATCTGAGGGGTAGAGGGTTTTACAGTTTTATTTTTTACATTTTTAATATCAAAGTTACACCACAAGGACAAGATTTTGAAACATGTACAATAGAATTGTTTTTTCTCTGTATTTCTCCCCCCAACTCAGAAAATAAATCACAACACAATCTATTTACATTTTCATATCAAATTTACAACTCTTGTCATGTTTAAAAACCTAGGACTGCCTTGACAACTCCGAAGTTAAACGCTTGCCTAACCACATGGCCTAGAGAATGAACATAAAACAAGTTAAGCTTACTTCTTTAACAATGACAATCAAAAGGCATACATACTGAAAAGTAAAGCTTACTTTTCTCTATCATATTGGTGTGGAACTACTTAAATCAATGAACAAGTGAGCCATATTTTCAAACTTAAACCGCCAAAAGTTGCAGCACACCAACTGTCATGTAAGTGATTCAGAGTGTGCAACAACTCCTTTTGCATCAACATGCATTAATTTTGATTTTCCAGTTTTTTGAAAATTTTCAATGTTATTTACATCAACAATCGAGATTTTGATATAATGAAAAGAACACTCATCTACGCATTTGTCTACAGCTAGTCAGCTAGACTGAAATTAAAAGCATATATAATTGGTGTGAAATAGAGTTCAAGAATCTAAACATAACAGCTGGAGATTTATAAAGGTCGCATTACCGCGTCTTTCTAGCAAAATCTCTGCACACCAACTGTCACTTTGTTCTTATTTGGGGTCTTTCGTCCGACCAAGTCTTCCTTTATTCTACTTGTGGGGTTTCCTTTACGAGAAAAAAATGACAGTTTACCACCGTAACTCGCCGTGTTTGACCACTCTGAACATCTCGTCACAGCCAATAATTTCCAAACCTTTCATCACTCACCTTTGCTCTGGATCATACGTTCTTAAACAGTACACATGAGAATCGTAGTAGTGCAATAAATCATTGATGACAAACGTTCTCCGGCTTCTCAGCATCTTGTTCATACCAAACAATCCAAACTTTAAAAATATCTGAATAGAACTAAATTTCATGGCTCCGAAAAAACAATCTGACTTGACATACATCCAATTCAATCGCTTTTATATAAAGAAGATCTTAGTATATTACCTGAAGATAGCAGAAAAAAATGCACCTCATTTCATATGTTCTGTGTGATGTTATAGATAAACTAACACAAATATCATTTATGTTTCTTATACCATAATTCCTACATAACTAAAAATCTATAAATACTATACCCTAAGGCAAATATTAATTTCCAATCACGAAGAAATAAATTTAAATCTTATTAATAATTTTAAATATTATAAATAAATTTAAATTCAAAATGATGCATTTTTAAATTTTGGATGAATTAGTCTACTTTGTATATGAAACATGTGTAAACTTATATAGAACATGCATAAATATGATTATTTTATGCAATGTATGAGTCATCACCTAGTTAATTATTATTTTTGTCAAATTACCTGTTAGTCCGTTTAAATTTTTTAATAAAAATGTTAAAAAACATACAGTTAACTTTTTATATTAAAAATGCAAGCACGAATCAAGTTTCACACAAGTTTTAAAATAAATGAATTGAAAGAAGAGAGGAAAAAAATCATAAACAAAAGAGAAAAAGCATCACGTTTGCAGATAAATAAAGAAATTTGACTAAATCAAAAGAGAAATTATAATGAATAACCAAAATTATATATGACACTACAGAACTATGTAAAAGTTACAATAATGGCTTGGGATATATTGTGGGTAAATAAGAAATACAATTTTGTTATTTCTTTTTGTTGAAACTAATACAATTTTGTTATTACCAACTGAAGACCACTTTGAGGATCGTTTAACTAACAAGAATTCTTTTTTTACATCAAGACACATATATAATATAATTCAAATTTTGATGTGGTATGAGAACTAAACAGGAAGAACATATGAAATGATGTGGGATATAGTATCTTTAATATGCTTCCTTGATCTTTGAGATGATGGTTTTTACCGACCAAAAATTTCAGGATTTTAAGACATTTATACTCGATCGAGTAAATTTTAATACAACAATTATATCCAGTCAAGAGGATTAATTCCGACTTTTGTATCCGGTCGGAAGGGTTATATTAATTAGGGATTCATAGAATTTAGGATATGTGTTTTGATACCATGTTAGATTCGGTCTTGTTATGAGCTTCCAACTTAAATTTAATTGGTGATAAGTGGATTGACTCTAACTTTTTATATATTATTTAGTGTCCCTTAAAATTCTCGATGTGTGATATAATATCTCTAATACCACTCCTCGAGATGATGGTTCTCACCAGTCAAAAATCTCGGAATTTTTAAAACAGTTATACTCCGTCGAGTGAGACTAGTATGATGGCCAAGAAAAGTTATATTAATTAGGGATCCACATGTTTTTTTCTTTTGTAAATCATGCATTGGTGACAAACGTTCTCCGACTTCTCAGCATCTTGTTCATACCAAACAATCCTAACTTTTAAAAATATCTGAATAGAACTAAATTTCATGGCTCCGGAAAACACAATCTGACTTGCCATACATCCAATTCAATCGCTTTTATATAAACAAATTCTTATATGTTGGAAATTTCAGAATTTTAAATATTTATACTCGGTCAAGTAAATTTTAATACGATATATCCGGTTAAGAGGGTTAATTACGATTTTTGTACCCGGTCAGAAATATTATATTAATTAGGAATTTAAGGTATTTAGGATATGGATTTTGATACAATATCTCTAATACCACTCTTCGAGATGATGATTTTTACCGGTCAAAAATCTCAAAACTTTTAAGACAGTTATACTCGGTCGAGCGAGTCTAATATGACATTTATACTCAGTCATAAAGTTAATTATAATCTTTATACCCGGTCAAGAAGAATTATACTAATTAGGGATTTATGGTATTTTAAAATCTAAATTCTAATACCATGTTAGATTCAAGTTTGTTATGAGATTCCAATTTAAAACCAATTTCTTTTAGCTTTGTTGAAAAGTTATGTCAAACTTCAAATTAATTGATACGTCATTCTGATCACTTCTCAACTATTCGTTCCAAAATCTTATCGTTGAATGCTGAAGCATATATTGTATATTTGTATCCCAAATGAGTGGTTCGAGTTCTGCGTACAAAGATGATAATTACGGGCACCTAATAGCGCAGTACTTTCATCTGAGTTCTTCAACTTAGATGTCTAAATATATTTTCGTAAACTTTTTTTAGTAATTTGATATATTGTTTAAAAATATATAAGAAACTAAAATGATAATCAGTTCGGAGTTGCATAAGCGAAAATAAAAATCAACCAAAGTACTAATCTTTTGAAACCTCTTACGCATATATTATTTTACAAAAGAACTAAATCATGATAATTGGTCGATTTTTCTTTTTAATCATTAAGTAGTGTACGTATCTTACAAAAATCGAAGATTGCTTTTATACTCATGTGAAATTACGGTTGTCTTTAAATAAAAGGGTAAATTGTTTTCATCAGCAAAAGAAAAAAAAATGTAATAATTTTCGAAAGTGTACGGAATATAAATACTGGAGAAAGTAAAGATTTTAACGTGGTACGTAGCATGCATCTACATATGCACACATCTTTATCAAGAAAGACTGACAAAGAAAGAAAAAAAGCTCCTAAAAATGTGAGAAATCTAAGCTTTTTGGTAACTTTAAAACTATTCTATCAATAGAGAAACACGGAATTGTATGATTAAATTTGTCAGTCTGTAAAACCCTTTACTTTTATGAATTATCCTATTGGTTCGATAAAACTTTTTTTTTTTTTTTTTTTTGTAACAATTGGTTCGATAAAACTATTTATTATAAATTCTTTTATAAACTAAGCATGTGAATGAGATAAGATTCCCTTTAAAAATGATAAAATTCCTAGTATTAATTGCTAATTGGTTGGTTCCCTCGTACTTAAGAAACATAACCCATAGCCAAAAACGTATAGTTCAACATTAGAATAAATAAAATATAACATACAAATCTGTTAGTTATTACAGTATTTCATAAAATTTGAGTGAAGATTATGAATTAAACAAGCACAAACTCGACAGACACTCGCACATCTAACAAGTTCTAATCACACAATACGATTATTTCGTTGCCACACCTGATTGTATAATCATACAACGACCATAATTTGTATAAGAGACCCACTCTAATATACCTCTTAGTTTCTCCACGAATTGACGATGTTCATGAATGATTGCTATGAAACATTCACATTAGGTGCTGCTGCTGATCGTTAGAAGAAGAACCTGGGAGACTTAAACCGGGCCAGTATTGGTTGGATTGATTCCCCGCAGATGTCAAACCCGAAACCGGCCGGCTTATACTACTACCCACATGGGCTTCTTCCATTTTCACCGGAGCAGTTTGAGAAACCCTAGAAGCTGTGGAAGAAGATAATACCATGTTGCTCTCATTAGGGAAAGAATATAATCCCATTGATCGATCTAACATAGCAAAGTGGCTAGCTGATCCCAGAGAAGTCATAATGTTATTCTCATTGTTGTTGTTAGCCATGACCGAACCTGAAGTATTAGCTCCATGGTAAAACCCTAAATCATTAAAGAAACTTGAACTAGTGTTACTGTTTCCAACACTATTTCCATTAATAGCGGTTAAGTTTAAACCGATACCGCCGAGTTGAGTGAGGTTCTGTAGAGTGGGCAAAAACGGTAGTTGGCTATTTGTTTGTAACTGGATATTACTACTAGTTGGAGCGTTGACCATAGACTGCTTGTTCTGTGAGAAGGCGGAAGACTTTGAATTTCCGGTTTTAGCCTTCTTGTTTCTCCGGCAGCCACCACCAACAGGGACGTTCCTCAAAGCGCCGCCTTGTGTCCAGTAGCGGCGGCAAGCCTTGCAGAAGTGACGTGGCTGCGTAAGGTTGTAGTTGTTGAAGTAACAGAACTTGGTGTTGGCTGAGTTACATCGAGGGCAGTTAAGGGGTCCCTCAGGCGGATGAGAGTTCTTAGCCAGCCTCGCTCTCTCAGTCGCTGATCCGCTGAGACCGGTGGGATCATGTGTGGTGTCAACATGGTTGTGGATAGGGTTAGGGTTTTGTGGGAAGTGGTGAGAGTGTACTTGATGGTCACTGCCTAAATTTCCTGTTTCTTGTAGATGGAGCTGATGAGGTTGATTATTCGCAGACTGCAAACATATAAAACAAAAAAAATTAACTCAAACACACAATATAAGAAACAAGTACCTGAAAGTTTTTTTTTTTTTTTTTTGAAATTCAATATTTTGTTATTTCTTTAAAAAAAATTGAACAAGAAACTTATAGTATGTATATGGTCTATATCTATATATAGGTGGGATTATAACGCAAGAAATACCATGATATGTTTTGGAACTTTGATAAAAAGAAGAGACTAAAGATGGAGAAAGATGAGAATAGGAATATATGTCTTTTACTAAAATGAATCAAAATTATTAATATAAGAATCAAAACAATCAATGGAGAAATTAAGAGCGCTAAAAAGAAGAAAGTAAAGAAGAGAAGATTAGGTAATGGAAGATCAAAGAACCTGTGGCCAATTAATTGGTGGATCTAAAAAGCTCGAGACGGATGAGAAAACCATTGTTCTTCTTCCCTTTTATCTCTTTGTTCTGCTTTCTTTAATAAAGTTTGAAGGATCTTTAAAACTCAAAAGAACAAAAATGGTGGGAGAATCATAATAAAAACGAAAGAAGGGAACCAAAGGCTAAAGAGAGATTGTGAGGAGAGCACATAACCAAAAGGGAAAGAGAGAAGACAGAAGTTTAGAGAGAAGAGGATGATAGAGAAGGAGCATAAAGATAAAGCAGAACATAATGCTTTTTTAAACATGGGTCATGTTCTTGTGCTTTATTTCTTTTTTATATAATTCCCACTCTCATGCATTATATGTATATGCGTCTGTGGTGCATATATCAATATATGTATATATTATAATATACGTACATTATTTTGTTGTGATTCCCTTTTTAGGGTTTGAGTGGGGGATGTTTCTTCGCCACTAAGGCTCCCTCCGTCGAATAATAACCATACACAAACACACATCTGTATATATATATTGAAATGATTTACAAGGTCTTACTATGTAGAGAAAAGATGGCCAATAAGTCGAAATGTATAACTATTAACGGAGCGTATAACACGACATCATTATCTTCGGTCTTTTAACCGGAGTTCTTAACTTATGATTTGACTTTTTTTTTGTTTTTTTTTTTACATTTTTCGGTTAAGAAACGACTTTTATATCTTTTATTTAACTAAGAAAAGTTAAGAACCGTCTCTTATCCGAAGCCAAGAACCCCGGTTAATAGACCAAGGATAATGATAGCCTAACTATTAAAGTAAAAAGTTTGGAAAGTTCCAGATTAATTCATTTATAGTAGCAGGAATTTGGGATGAAGCTGTACAACCGTAATACGAAGATTCTAGCATTTTTAATTTTTTAGATGGTACGGAGAATTGGATATCTGTTCGTGATTAAAAAGAATACCATTTGAAACAGATGAAAAATTGGCTCGTGAGTGAACTAGCTGTGGCAATTGAATGTCAGTTAATTAAAAATGCGGTAAACTACTAATAAATCTTTTATCAGTTGGATTTATGAATTTTCACTGGAGACCCATGGTAATAGCATATAAATATTTGGTTATAATTAAATTTTGTGATAGCAGATAATCAGCTTGCTGTTTGGAACTTTGGATAAGAACTTGTCTACAATGCAATGAAGGAAGAACAAATAAATATGAATAATCGGCTCTGTTCTCTTATCTTTAGATACTAATTAGAAATCGAAAAACGAACGGGTTTAACTAATTAAAAAAATATGATGCCTTCAACTCGACCTATACCAATAAACTGTATAGTAATAACGTTCACAACAATTTATTTAACAAAAAAAAAATCTGTCTCTTTAACAAATGCAATGCATCAACCTTTATTTTTTTAATAAAAAACAAGTCACAATAATTTATAATTATGACTTTTTTCAAAAAAGTTCTTATATGACTAGATTTTTAGACTGACCGTCTGGTATTTTTCCTAGTCTATGGGATGTGATTCAAATTCCATGAACACCTCGTAATCTAGTCTAGGCCAATAAAACGACATAGATGGACCATTGTCAAACTATCGATTTTGGTAAGTCTGTTGCAATTATCATTTTTAATTAAAAATGCACGTAGAACTGTTCACTATGATATAGATGCGTAATCATGAAAGCTTACTTACGGTATCTTTGTGGGGGGGGGGAAAGAGTAGCCTTATTCCTGATTGCCGTTTAAAGTTTCAATATATAAAACAATCTTATTAAACAGGAATGACTAAATCTTAGTATGGATGTTAACACGTCTATATTAAAAGAGAAAAATAAAGGAAAAAGAAGCATGAAAAGAGAAAGATAAAACATGTCATTTACAACTTTTATCGCTGAACTTTTATTTTTATTTTCAAAGAAAAGAGATATTGCAATTTATCTCTACATTTTATCCCATATTTTTCTTGCTTTCCTCTACAATCTTCTTATCATCTCTTTAATTTTAGTTTTTGTTTTATTCTGACAAGATTTTTCCTCATCATCTTTTAAGTTTTGTTTTACTTTGACACGAATTCTTCTCATATCTTTAGTAATCTGCCGTTTCGTATATAAATGCTAAACATACTTTTCAGAAAGAGGCTGGAAATGGTGCATATGCATGTTTTATTCTTTTGATAACTTGGAAGTTGTTCAGCTGATCAAAATTCAATCGACTAATCTTTTTGATTTATATTTACCAGTGCTAGGTAGATTTAATTGCTTGTAATAGAAATTATATATTCATTTCTCTTAGCTGTACAAATAGACCTATATGAAATGATAGGTTTCAAATATGTGATATTTGATCAATTTCCAAATATGTCGTATCACTCAACCACACTTATGTGATTACGCATACACATGTTTGCATTATTACCCTAAAAAACAATCTTAATGTTGAATCGTTGATGCATGTCATCACCAAACCTTTTCATATGCCCATTCGGCTTTTACATACTCTTATCTTACTTCATTTTGTTATTTTTCTCTTTTGTTTATTTTAAAAATCTTATCTGTTGACCAAATTTTTTTTTAATAAGTTTATAACTAACCCAAACATTTTTTATCAGTTTATTCAAAAAACACAATGACAAAACATAAAGAATCAACATTTCATAAATTATAGGAAACATTTTCTCTTTAAATTCGGAAGTATATACATGTTTTTGCTTAAGGATAGCTAGCGCTGCAATGAGAATTTGATGCATTATCTCATATTTTGTTTTAGCCGATGTCAATGCTTCAATTATAAAATTGACTAAAGTAGGAATGTTTGTTTTTCATTATAATATATTTCTAATTGTTGAGAATATCATCAACTTAATTGTTTGTATTCATGTTATAGATTAATATGTTATTCAATTTTGGTATGGTGTATATTATTCAATACATTTAGCTTCAAAACTTTATAGTTTATGATTTGTATTTTTTTTTTGCACATTGCGGAATTTTATTTTGATAAAATAAACAATAAAATATTAGAGTTATAAGTATATTTTTAGATTTATTAAATTATAAATATTTTGATTTAAAATTGTATATAAAGTTCAAATTTGATATTGAGATTTTTAAAACAGATACATGTTTAGATAGAAATATTTCAAAAATAAGTATAAATATTTTTGAAAATTGTAATTAACTAGAGTAGCTAGGAATATAATCTAAATTATTATATTTATGTTAGTGTAATTATTAGTATCCCAAAATATATGTATGTTCGTTAAGTTTTGATTATGATAAAAAAAAAAATTACAACTAATTTATCTAACAAACTTAGTATATAATTCAAATAAAAGCATTAATATACTGGTTTATTTTTTTAACTCATGAAATCTAGAATTATTGTAAAATATAACCTTGACATAGATGGTACCAACTATATCCCACAAAATATAATTACACAGTTGTTAAATTTGGAAGCAATTCCCAAAAATAGTGAACTCTGGAAATCTAAGACTATATATGAATATTTAAGATGTAAAATCATAAATATAGAAAATTACTAAAGATAATTGCAAAAATAATAATTATGTTAAATATTGTATGACTATAACTAATAACAAATTAAAAGTTATTACTAAGATAATGACAAAAAATATAAATAATTAAATGAGTCATAGGTTAATTCAAAAAGATACTTCAAATTTAATAAGATAGATTTATTGCTTTAGGTGCTTTTTTTGGTCAAAACGTTCTCTTGAGAAGTAGTGGAAGTCTCTATTACGAATTCAGCATGACTACGTTCTAGATCGATCATACATCGCTTTCCATATTAATTTTGAAGGCTTAGCATCATTTATCAATCATTATAGCTACATCTATCCGACACTATTTTCATAATCACTTTCCACATGTGATTATAATTTTCACCACTCATTATTTACATGAAAATATATATCATTCAATGATTTTTTTAAAAATATCATTCAATGAAGCGAAGCAATGCAAGTAAAACGTCAAATTTCAAATTAGTACTTATATGCTATGTTGTGTCCGTCGTAAAATGTCTACCTACAAAGATCCTATATATATTTCTATTTTTGGTACGATATTAACCAAACAATTTTTGCTTACTGTTATTATTCTTTTTGTTTTATAATAATTATTATTTTACCATTTTTGTTACACAAAAAGTGTTATTTTACAATTTTAATGTAAATTATATTTATTTTTAATTAGAAATTAATTGTAAACTGTATTAATTTTATAAATAATTTTATTTATTTTAAATATTGTTGGTCAAATAGATGTAGACTTCAACTGGAATATAATTTTTATGAATGGAATCATGTGGAATTAGCCATTAGCCATTCATAAGAATTCCTAAAAAAAATTACCAGTTCGAAAGAAAAATAATTTTTTTGATTCCACCTATTATTGTGGGAGGAATGGAAAAAATGGGAAGTTATGTTAAAATTCTTTCGTGATAAAAAAAAAGAAGAAGAATGCCAGGAATGAGTGGAATGAGATAAATTAAATATAATTGGATACAAAATATATATCTCATTCTTTTTATCCCTTAAATTTGAGATATTCCATTCAGTTGTATCTCATTTATTCCATTTTTTTATTCTATAAATTCTTAATATAATTTACTAGTTATAGTAAAATAACTTATGTGTAAAAAATGTCAAAGTGATATTTATATTGAAAGAAAGTGAGTAATAATAAGGTATTAAAAATTATTTGATATTCTTAAGAAAAATAAGTGGCACGCTTTTCTCTAGTCCACATTATTTCATAAATATTGCTTATTATTTTTATATTTAACTAATTAAAATTGTAATTTACATATTAACTATACCTTATAATATTTACTACAAGAACTGCCGATAATAGCTATCAATTGTTAAGAATATATATGTAGCCATGGCCATTAACTATAGAAATGGTGAATAATGGAAAAGGAACAAGACACATTCATTTCAAAACTAAGTTTGAGATGACTATGTCATTTATGTAAAAATATAGAATACAAAAATATTTCCTGCAAATTTGACAACGAAATAATTAATCTATTATTTTCTTTTTTCTTTTTACTATTCACTGTAACAATTAATTAGTTCCATTATTTCTGTATCTTTACTCTTTCTAATTTGTTCCATATAATTTATCTTCATTCTTTATTTTTTAGTACTAGTGAGAACAGTAGTTTTATATTGATTGGATTGCTTAAATCACGTTTTAGGGATTCTGAGCGTGAACTCTTTTGGAGAATTACTAAGGGTTTCAAGACCATCCCCTTTGTTCTTTCCAGTATTCTTAGGAATTATTAGAACTATGCTAGCTTAGAGCATCTCTAACCCAACTACATAATTTACTGCATTTTGCAGTAAATTATGCAGTTGGGTTGGAGATGCTCTTAGAAACTCCCAACTCCCACCATCATTTACGCTTATAATTAAAACTCATGATTGTAGTCATAGATCAAACTTAGTGTTACTTAGATACTTCTAATAAACTATAACACTTTAACACTCATTTTATGGCTTCTATCATTACAAAGTAAAGTCAGTGTGTACTTGTATGTAGGATATCGAAAAAGGTTTCAGATTAGTTAAAACGTTTTTATTAAACTAAAAATTAAAACGTGTAAGAAAGTGATAATGACAAGTAACAAAAGTAAGAAGGTGGTGGTGTGAGAATCAGATTCGATGTCAACTAACTGAAAGGGAGCGAACAGCTTTTTCTTTATTTTTTTTAAAGAGGTTTGGGAGCAGGCAGCTTTCCCTTCACGATTATATATTTTTTTGTGTGGAAAGGTTACCCATTTGCCATACATTCACCAAGCATTTAGAGATGGGATCTTGTCATTCAAAATATGATTATGTTAAGATGATATAAGGGTAGCTAGGATATACATTTCAGTATAATTAGGCGGAAAATGTGTATACCTCTATAATTTACTTGTATGATTAGAGATGGAATCTTGTTTTCAACTTTTGTGAAAGATGAAATCAAACACATATGTTTCGAGATCCTGTAGAAACTGAAACATTATTGCATTAGTGCTAAAATGAATTATATCCCTCGAACAAAACAAATCAAGAAAAATGAATTCGGCCCAATTTACTAAAAGGCGGTCAAAGGAACACTCCAAGTTGAAAGAAAAAGAAAAGATGTTGGTTATAAAAGGAGAAAATCAAGATCAAGAAAAGACATTCACAAACATACAGAAGTTGACACAAAAACTAGAGTTTATGTAGTTTCCTTGTTCTCAAGTTCTGAACTCTTAAAGTATTTCATCGTTTTGTTTCCTTATAATAATTTTTTGATTAATCAATAAATGTCTTTCAAAATAACTCATCATCGAATCTGTGCTTACTTCATGTCATGCCAAATTCAAATTAAACAATTGGACATCATCTATGGAGAATTAGACAGAAACGCCAAAAAGATGCATTGTTGGAGACTACATGTAAACTGACACAAGTACTACTCCTCCAATTACAGATTTCACCACCACCATGATGACTATAATGCAAGGCTTAGTCAACAAGACACTTCAAATAAAGTAGCTAACAAGCGCCTAAATTCCCTAATTGTCGCCTTCATGCCACCTGCTTCAGAAAACATAGATTCCAAAACAACGAGAAGGTGATTGTTCCAGACAAATAACCCTACAGCTCAAGGAGCCACGGAAATTCAACCCAGCCATGCAACAACTTAACAAATCACCGCTCTCCAGAACACAATACAAAAAAAAATTGTCAAAAGTGCACCAGGTAACAAGTTCGTCTCTTCAGATAGAACGTGTCCTTGCTGCAACGCAGAAGATCCCCTTCACCAAAAAGATTACTGGTATCCGAGTTAGTCATACAGATAAGCTACATTCTTAGTAAGAGAGGGAATGGAGCTAATCCAAAGCAAATATATATTAGCAATACTCAATCTCCTAAGTCTGAAAAACAACCAAGAAATGCAATAATTGACCGAACGAGTTGCAGCTCTTAATCAATTTTATCTCCCTATCGACTAATAAATGCCCACTTTCTACTATCTCCTCAAAGGAAACAATAAATTCATCTGGGACGAAAAGTGTGAGGAAGCATTTGGAAAATTCAAAACGTACATAAAAAGGTTACATGTAATGCATATTATTAGTAGGTTCTTTTTATAAAACGGTTTTGAGTACTTTATCATACAAATTCAATTTTGTTTGTATTGGTAACATGTGCATGTTATGTGGTTGTAACTGCATATTTTGTTGATGTAAAGTCACAGCTCAAAAAACGAATTATCAGAACCAAATATGTTATGGGTAATAAAGGCCAGGCCAATTCTCTTGTTTTTAGATAAATGAGATTTTAGAAAGTGTTTTGCATTACGATAGAAATGCAATTTGTAATATATTTTCTTATGAAAATATTCTATAGAGGACCTAGTTTACTCTCTCATGATGCTTTGATCTCCTTTTGTTACATCAGTGGTTTGATATTAGATTAAAACGTTTACATATGTTGTGCGCATATAATCAACTCGATAGCGGAAAAGAGGTTTAAGGTGTTCTTCAGTAATTAACTTTATAGCAAATGGAGCATATATTATCACCTAAAATAATATTACAAAACAACCATGTATCAGTTACATGTAAATATTGATGCTATATATAGATATATCTTTTTTTGAGAAAATTTATTTCAAATAAAATATGTGCATATGTGTGGATTTTGAACTAGTCTTTTTAAAAAAAAATTAAAAGCTCTACGATTAATGTGAGTTTGGGATAACTAATCCAGGAGTAAGTTCCATTGGATAGAGTATGATGTACGCTTCTAGTCTCTAGTTTCTGTTCCTACGGCCTCCAGGCCAAAAAAAAATAGATAAAGAAGATCTTACATATTTCAGGGATTCAACTATGAATACCTATTCATTGAACAAAACTCTAGAAAAAGGAAATCAACTAAGAGCACCATTATCCCATCTCTAAGAGGATCTATTAGGTGGTGGGATCCACCAAAACACACAAAAGGGTCTCTTGTACTGTTTGCAGGTCCACTGATACGTGACGGTCTGCGATTGATTCTTTTTAAAAAAAAAAAAAATCAAACAAAAAAAAAATCAAAATCAAAATAAGAACTCCAATTTTGAGATTTTGGGATAATGGTGCTCTAAGAACTACTTTAAACTAAAAAAACATGCAGGTAGAATTAGTGGTTATACACCAATTTATTGTACTTCTACCCGTAATACGATAAACCACTAATTTTGATCTTATATTCTTGTTTTACTTTATATTTTTGTTGTATCACGAAGAATCTTTCATTATTTTACCTTACCAATATGTACTGCATATGTTATGAATTTTAAATTTCATCAATAACTTGTTATAATTCATTCAACTTACTTCATATACAGAAGAAAAAAAATTTAGTTCCGAATAATATTAGATTTTAATAAATTAATTCAAAACTTAATTGAATAAAACAAAATTTTATTTTGAAGTATAATTACAAAATATGATCAAATAAAACTAAATTTTAAGTTATTTTAAATAACATCCCTAGGATCTAAGTAATTAATTATCAAAATTATGATTAACTCAAATCAACATATAATATATGTCACCATATAAATCATTAATTACATATACTGAAATCTGGTTAGAGCCTAATCTGAAACTTAAGAGGCCATAAACATTTTTAGATTAGTTTAAAAACAAATCTGACAATTTGGAATTCATACGACCAGTGTATAATACCTCTTTAAAATTTGGAGGCCAAAGAGAATGTATTATCCGGTTTGAAGAAGTAGTGTTTTTTTCCTCCACTTCTAATTATTGGCTATGGTTCGTTGTTGTTGAACTACTAAGACTGATGTTTTGCTCGGAAAATCCGGTGAGGCCAAAAAATCACCAATGACTCCAAGCTCCTCAAACTCACACCAACTCTCTATCCCTCTGGTCGCAGCATGGTTCTGGCCGCAGGTTCTGCCTATGATGAACAGATCGTAATCGAATGCCATAGAGCGTAGAAGCATTGATGTATCCGCTCCATCTAATATCCCCTCTTCCAAGTAACTCGTGGAACTTTCTTCTTTTAAGGTTTTTGGATCGTTGCTTCGTACCATCTCTCTTAATTCCACTGTGTCCAGCATTTGATCACATCCTGTCACTTCCTTGCTCTTTTTGGTTGCTAGAAGGCATAGAACCGTTAATGTTACGTTCTCTTGACGGGACATTCGCTTTGCAAAGGCCAATGCTTCTATGTCGTCTTCTCCTCCCACAAATATCACACACACCTGTCAAGTCGCTCCAAGTACTTAGTAAGTCTCATTCCTAATTCATTTCAACTTAGTTTGTAAGATTTATATAGGAACCACTAGGCTTGAGCATTTCGGTTTGTTTTTTGTTTTTTTGTTCTATAGATATATTATTCATTCGGGTATTTATGAAATTTGGTTTGGTTTCAGTTTGGTTATTTCAGTGTTTGGTCCAGTTCGGATAATAATGTTAGAAACCGGCTAATACCCAAGAAAATTGGATCCAATTTGGTTATGGTCTAGTTTTTAATATTGGTTAATTTAGATAAAAATTTCTAAGAATTCAAATTTTTGAAAAAGATGTAATTCAATTTTTGATTAAAATATTAGGAAATCGGATGATTTGAAATATTTTTGTTAAAATAACATTCGGATAGTTCGATTTTTTGAGTGATTCAGTTTATAAATAGAAATTAGGATTTTTGATTATTTCAAAATTAATATATTAATATTTTAAGTATATAAACTATATTTTTTAAAAATTGGTACATCTCCGTTCAGTTTTAGTTTTGGATTTTTTGGTTCGGTACGGTTTGGTTCCGGGTAAATCTGCCCTTGGAACCACCATAGAAGTAATATGGATAAGATTCAACCATGTTTAGTTATTTGTTACGTAGTTATCAGTACAAAAACTAATAATATGGAAATATGATAAGATGTAATTGTGAGTATACCTTAAGGTTCTGTTGAGATTCTTGATTTTTGTTAACAAGATGACGTTCAACAAGGATACCGACAGAACAAGGAGCTTGTTTCAAGACGTTGAAATTGAGAAACCGGATCATTTCACTGTCGGATACGATGGATGTTCGGTTGAGAGACCAAGTCCGGTGGAAAGGAAGAATGATAAACGTGACAGATTTATCGAGAGCTAGCCAACAAATATCATCTTGCATATGGTTCGAGTTTGTTATGCAAGTAAATGTGTCTATGAAAATAGAACCGCCTACGTAACGGTGGAAATGTTCAAAAGAGAGGATGGCGTTTTCGGAATACTTTGCTTTCGTCCCTCCTCCGAGTTTCTGGACTTTGTGTGCGATCAAAGTCGGAACTTCTTGACCTTGTAACTCGACAAGGTGAAGCACGTAGCAAGTGAGGGGACTCTTGTCTGATTGATGACAAGCTTCTAGAAGGTTGATCATGGAAGATATGTGGTCTGGTCTATGTATGCACACAAGAGTCTTTAGGGCTCCAGCTATCTTCATACTTGCCAAACATCTCTTTTGGTAGCACATGAATCGCTTTGATGGGTCATAGAGAAATCTGATCGCCATTGGTAGGAACAACGAGTTTAGGAGAATGGACAAAACTAGGATCGAGAAGGTATCTCTGTCCAAAAGCTGTATATATATATCAAACCAATGTAAAAGTGACTTTTTCTTGCAAGAAAATAAAATAATGATCAAGAAGTTAAGAGACTAATTACCTCGAGGCCATAAGAGAAAAGGTAGAAACTTAATTCTATTATACCTTTATGGGACATGATAAGGGAAAGAACAATAGAGTCTTTCAACGGCATTTTATAGAGGTAAGGTACGATCATTGAGACAGAAAGCTTCAATAGGTCTCCCTTCTCGTTTCCGTATGATTACTTTAAACATTATTGGTCTCACAACAGCAAAGACAATGAAGATAAAGAAGAACATTTGTACAAGTAGACCTACACCTTGAACCAATGATTGAAAACCAAGAGGAACCATTCCCAACCAGAACATTAGTCCAACCATATTAGAGACTACAGATGTGGATAAAGCCACCTGACCAACCGATGAGTGGTTCATGCCGAGGTCAATCAAGAGTCTTGCGATTTCCGAGAAGGACGTGAGGCTCTCCATTAGCAACAATGTATTATAACTCTATGGCTTTGAGCGGTATACTCTCAGCTGATTTAAATTTGTAAAGCAGTAAACCAACCGTTATAGGAAGAGCAGCAGCTGCAACTCCAGTGACTCTTGCATGTGCTTCAGCCTTGAAGATTGTCTTGACATCCATTTTCACACCATTGAGGAACCAGAACATCATGAAACCAAATGATCCAAGGCATCCTGGAATGTCGATTTGGTTTTGGTTTGCGGGGAATAAGATCTCCTGAACAATGAACTTGTCTCCCGAAACAGTAAGTAGAACGTTCAAGAGTAGCCCCGCCTCCAATGCAAGAAACAGTATGTCAGGATTTTGTGGAGAAAAAATATAGAGAAATACTCTAAAATAGTCTTTAAAAAAAAAAATTATCACAAAAATAGTACACAAAAAAGAAAATAATTAAAATATTTTATTAAAAAGGTAAATATACACTTATATTCATATGGTTAACTAATCTAGACTTATGGTTTAGAGTTAAGGAGTGGAGTTGGGGTTTCAAATTTAAAAAAATAAAAATAAAATATTAAAATTTTTAAAATATAACGAGACTATTTTGATCATTTTATTTTTTTTAGTGTTATTTGTGATAAAAACTAAAAAAAAAACTCACAAGCATCATAGAGGCGAACTTTGGAATCAAAAGACCTAATTTCTTGAACAAAATAGCAAAGACTTGCCAAAGCACGAACACAAGCAAGATGACAAGCTCGAGATTGGGAAGACGATATTGCCAAATGTGAAGACGAACTTTGTTGAAAAGAACTTTCTCCCAAATGCCATATGATGATAACTCACCTGGATGTACCTCGCATATAAAACCATCGTTTCTTACAGCTTTACCATACCAACCCAAATTATTTATCCATTCTATGCCAAGCTCCGTATCTCCATACTTCCCCTTATCTAAATTCGTGTTATTCCACATTTCCATGACCTAAGTTTTGTGAGAAAACGTTTAAAAAGTGGGGAAGAAAGAAAGAAACTTAGGATTCCTTTTGAGAGTGCAAAAGATCCAACACGTGCACACAGTTTGTATATGAATTAAATAGGTGATGCCGTTTTAAAACACGATTTGGACATATATAGGAATATGTAGTTTTAGAAGTTTTTAAGTTGTTTCTCCACTCTATTAATAGTATATTAAGTTACACCGTAGAAGATGTCAACCAGAATTCTTTTAAGTATACTGATTGTCATGCAGTCTTATTGTATATCTACGACCGATTGATGTTTTAATTATACGGAATATGAAAATAACTTTGTTTGGTGTTACAAAAAAAAAAAAAAAAAAAAAAAAAAAAAA